>FXXK01000246.1:4811-20548 GCA_900184695.1 Betula pendula | reverse complement strand
GGGTTAATTTGACAAAAAGGAATAAGTGTCTTATTAGCCTCACGCCCACTGCACATAATGCGTCAGAGCTCAAAAAGGTTGATTTATGGAGGGGTAGTTTTCAGTTTTCACTACAAAAATAATGATTGGATAAATACTAAATAATTTTTTATTTTTTTTATTTTTAGGGAATAGATAATGATTTGAGAACACTAAGTTGTCGTTTACTATCAAATAATAATATTTAATTTGTTATCGTTATTTGTACTTTTTTTTTTCTATTCAAGAATATCGTTATTTGTACTTGTTCTTACTGCTATGCTTCATGATATATTATTAAAAAATAAAATAAAAAAGATGTTCTTAGTTGATAGTTCCACGTATGATATTGTAAATTGGTAGACAGAGAATGTTAATTTAATGCAATAATTAAAATTAGATCGATAAATCAAGAGGAAAAGGATTAACTGTTCATTGAATTCCATGTGCTCCACATGGGATCTCCAAGTGGGAATCTTTGATTGAATTGGTAACTATAAAATATAGTTCCACCGTGGTAATTTTATGTTTACATATCCCCATCATGAGCTTTTTGCTTTTTTGTATAATTTTTGGATTTGTTAAATGGTTTTTTTTTTAATCAAATGGTTCCATTTGTTAATGTTCTTTCTTTTTTCCACAATAATATTTAAGAATAGGATACGACTTAAGTGCTGTTATAGCATCCCAAGCCAAATCTTTAAGAACATTTAATTGATTAAATTTTTTCGTAGTGAGCGTTTTTTAGGAGAAAGTTGATTTATGTTGCGCTAATGCCGTTTGGGTCTTCAAGAGACGGTACTCCCACATATGTTAAACTCTTTACTTCCCATACAAACTTAATTCAATTGTAAAACAAAACCACAAAAAAAAAAATGATAATTCAAAACTTAACTACTTAAATAAATTACCATCTACAACTACCAAATCAATATCATTGGATGTGATGTTTCTTACAATTAGGATTTTAATTATATTAAATTTTTAAAATAAATAATAATTTAATATAATATTACAATAAATATCTTAAGTTTAAATATTGTCAATGTTATTTACCTTTTATTTTTATTAAATGTTTTATGTATTTAGCGAAAAAATTTAAAGTAATGATAAATGTTATTTTTATATGTTTTTAAAAATATATTAAATTCAAATTTTGTTGATATCATTCGTACATCATTTTAATTAAATACTTGCAGTAATTCCAAAAGGCAAGGACATCACGGTCAGAAGGGAAAAACAGAAGGTCATAAGAAAAAGGAAAATGAATTTATAATATGATTTATTTTTATTTATTTTTATATAACTTATAATATGATTATTTGGGGAGTAATGGGAGGCGCTGATTGATCGGAGTGTCAAGCCGTCTGACGTGGGGGCCCGCAGTTGAGAGGAGGGCGCGCGTCGCGTCGATGGGTGACCGAGCGTGCCCACCATTTCATTCGGAGGGCACGTGGGTTGGGTAGCCCACCGCGTGATGATAATGATAAATGATAAAATAACCTCCAAAAACTTTTCTTTTTTGTGTGCATTAAGCTCTGCCACCCATAGAAAAAAAAAAAAAAAAAAAAAAAAAAAAAAAAGGTTCTTTTCCATCCGAATGTTGGGGACTGCTGGCCACCACTTGAATTCATCTTTTTGCTTTTCTTTTGCTTTTTTTTTTTTAATAGTTATTCGCTGTTGTAAATAAGTATAATGATTTTAAGTGATAAGATTAATGACAAAATGTAAAACTTCAATTATATTATTTTAAAATGTTATTCAAATTTAGAGATGGATACAAATTTTAATGACAATTTTATTTATTCTTTTCAAAAAGATATAAACGGTTTAGAAATTTTAGAAATAACTTTTTAATTATTCCATTAAATTTTGGGAAAATATAAATTTCTTTTGAGTAATTGTTGCAATCAATTTACTTTTTAGGTTTGAAATCCAATATCTTAATATTAAATAAAGGAAAAAGTACATGTTACCCTAGTCAAACTATCAACTTTATTGTTAAATGTGTCTTTAAACTACCAATTGGTTAATGTACCTTCCTAAACTACTAAATAATCAATGTTTCTCTTAAAGGCCAGCCAAAAAAAAAAAAAAAAAAACCTAAAAATTTTTATAAGACAAAAATATCTTTAAATAAGAAAAAAAAACTAAAAAAATTAAAAAACTAAAGATTAATTTAAGAAATTTAAAAACAAAAAAACTAGAAATTAAAAAAAATTATAAAAAATTATAAAAAAAAAAAAAAAAAAAAAAAGAGTTGGTAGTTTTTTTTTTTATTTTAATTTTTAGTTTTTAATTTTTTAAAAGTTTTTTAAGTTTTTTTTTAGTTTTTTTTTTTAAAAAAATTGTATGAAGGGTATTTTTGCCTTTAAAAGACATTGACATTTTTTGGTAATTTAAGAGATATATTAACACAATTGGCAATTTGATGGCAATGTAGTGGTAATTTGAAGGAGATATGTGTACTTTTTCTTAAAATAAATAAACATTTGATTAAATGAGTTATTAATCATGAAATTAAATTGGTTAATTGAATGAGAAAATATATCAATAGTTAGTGAGAAGATAATCCTTCAATAAAAATCTAACTCCCACCTTGATTAAAAAGCGTTTTGCCAATTTTGCCCTTATATTCAAAGGACCGCTAGAGGATCCAAAATTCATCAAAGAGGCCCAATCATGTGCATGGCAGTGAAGGTGTGGAGAATTGATTAGCCGGGTGTAACTTAATTGTTGTTTCCAATTGAGAAACTAACTACTATTAACCCATTAAATAGTTTAGTTGTTTGAACCTGTTAACTTTATCTTTAAACTATACATTTGAGTCATTTGATCCATAGTGCACTAGCAACACTCTCTAAATCTCATTCACTTCTTTAAATGCAGAGAAAACTCTTTCTAAATCTCATTTCGCTTCTTTAAATGTGGGAATACTCTAAAAAAAACACTCCCAGCAATAGACTCCTTGGTGTTCCAGAAGATGTGGCTGTAGAGAGCTTGGAGAGTATTAAATTGTATTTACACAGCTCCCGAGTAGGCTACTGCTGAGGAGTTTTTTGTAGTGAGGAAGCCTCTGCTTGATGCAAGCAACCATGTTTAGACTACTTGGCTTAGGGTTTCACCAGTTCGAAGCCATGTACATGGTGTAAAGGATCTTTTCTTGGCAAACACCGATCATCCAATGGCATGTTTTTTTTTTTTCTGCATGATGCTTTAGAAAAAAGAGGGAAAGATAGAAGGCTAACTAATTTCATGTGTTCTTCAAAAACTTGTGTCCCTTTATTGATGTATAGAATCAACAAAGCTCCTTATTCATAAACACATTATTTCAGATTCTTACATACTACAGATTGATTTCCAGGTGGTCTCAACCATACCAAAAAAAAAATAAAAAGCATTTGACAGGGTCCACCCTGTTACTTCATATAATAACAAAAAACCAAAACGAGACACACAAGTATTTAACTTGACAATTCTCACTTAACATACTTAGCAAACCATTCTATCAGGTTCTGATGGGCCTCCTCAGCAGGCTTCACAGCTGCCTCATCTTCAACACTGTATCTAACTGTCCACCCATGTGCGACTTTTGGAAATATCTTAACATAACTATCCACCTGAGAAGAATTGGGATTATCTGACTACTATCATATGCAAAAAACTGGGAAAAGATGGACAAAATTTACCAACATGGATTAATTGCACGCAATGCAGACAAGCAATAGCCATATTCAGGAAGATTGACCTAAGTTAAAGATGTTTCAAGGACAAGATGATGAATATTTTATCTATTTGTTTGGAAAGATTTGATGACACACCAACCCAACAAATCTCTTCATCACCAGAGCCAAGACCAAAGATACCATGGGGAAGATTAGTCAGAGTCAAGAAAAGACATGAAAGTAATCATATGAAGTAACAGAGGATATGGCCATATATATAAGTAAGGCAAAGGCTTAACGGAACCAACTTTAAGTTTTTGATATATGGCTTTGTCATAATCTTAAAGCCCCTAAGAGTAACTTTAGCATGCAGAAATATTCTTACTTCTCAATTCAAAATTCGATCCCAGTACAGAAGGTAGTGAGTGCAGGCTCTGTCATCATTAATGCTTTCATCTAGGAATCCAAGAACTATTTGTATTCATGAGTGTGTGAGAGAGTGTGAGAGAGAGAGAAGGATGGAGACGGAGAGGGTCGCATATCTCATGTCTCACCATTGTGGGGCTTTGCCACCACATTAGTGAAACCAAAGCAGAACACAGAACGGGAGACCAAAAAATTACTCTAAAAAAGAAACAAATGCTAGACTTATGAAATTGAAGCTAAAGGGCTTGTGGCTATAGTCCAATATGTAAAAAATTAAATAAAGCCAGTCAACCGTCATTAGAGAATCATGAACCATCAATATTAGATTCCCTTCTTTTCTTTTATTTACTTAAGAATGTTGTTATCTAAAGAAGAGAAACTTTCATAATTAGAAAACAAAAAGCATGTAAAGCAAGGTGAGAGCACAGTAAACAACCATATAAAAAATGGATAACCAAAATTGAAAAAAAAAAAGGAAAAAATATTTAATCTTCCTACCTCGGATTTAGCAGTTAAGACCTCTTCAAACTGTTTCAAGAGTTCGGGCGGAGAAAGCTTGTCAATCTCAGCTCCTAGTACCGCAATATGAACGTTAACCCCTGAAATTAATTCCAAATATTGAGCATTAAAATATAACACAGTCTGTTGTTATTTATACCCCCATCTCCCACTTTCTTTCTTTTTTTACTTATCCTCTCACTCGCACTTCTACCCATCCAGAAAAAATATATAAATTGGCCAGGATTTGTTTGCAACTTCAGGGCAGAATAACACCACTGGAAAAGAAATGATTTTTAAAAACCAGGTAACCAGGTAATACTACATTATTATAAAGGGGATAAAAAGACATAAAGAAGATCAAATCATTGTAAATCGGCATGCCAGTAACAAATAAGTATCCTTTGACATCAAGAGAAAGGGAACAAGGCAGCTTATAAAGTCAGGTACTTGAAATTACTTCCAATATTCAACTTGCCAGAGCATGATAAGAGCAAGAAATTCTTTCCTGACAGTGTTTCAAAAGACACTTTTAAGTTCTGAAATTGTGAATTAATAATCTAGCAAAACTAATATATATAGTTCTGGAACATTTAAGCACTGGAATGCATACCCTTGATGTCATCCAGAGTGACAAATGAAGGATGTAATAGCACCGCAGCTTGGATAAGTTCAGCCTTTGCAAGTTCAACCACAACCTTGGCTGTAAGGAATACAAAGGTTCAAATATCAGCCTCTTTTCAAAGCAGAATGCTATATGATTTGAACTTTTAGCATTATTAAAAGAACTAGTTTCCACTCGGAAAATTAAATTGTTAACATTTTTTTTTTTGGAGGGGGGGAGGGGGGGTGAGTGACCACACAACCATGAATATACGCAAAAAAGAAACAATACTAATTAACAGAAATAAACTCACCACCCCAGCAAAAGCCTGCAGCCCCAACTGCAGAAACACCTTTATTTTTTACAGCTTCAATTACTGACTTTGCCTCCTCCACTGCCTTGTCCTATTGAAATAATTACATAGCTTCAGACACTATTAGTGCATAAATGAAAATTGCATAGCAATTAGTAGAGAGCTGCAATATCAGAGTCATCAATATTAATGATGATCACAGAGGTGGATTCAGATATTTAGTTCAATAATTTATAAAGTATGGACCATCTGATGATTTGAGCAATAACAATAAAGAAATTGGGCAGACAAATCCACACACATCGTTAGGCAGCCTAATATGTAGACTTCTAGGCACTCGGAATCAAATTCCAAATGGAATGCAGCAGTACGCTCAAGGTTCACAAAGGGTCCTCTGAAAAAAAGAAAAATTATAGCCAATTTCCAGGCAAGTATTAAAGTCTAGAACCAACCGGTCCATGATCCTTCAACCAAACTGGGAGAGGCCTATCAGCATTTTCAGGTGAATAGGGATCTCCATGAAGGAAGTCAGGAACCACCACATAAAATCCAGCAGCTGCAACCTTGTCTGCAAGCTTCCTTTAACATAGAAAGCAGCTGACATTAGTTTTCAGAAGCAAAAAGTAAGCATAAATTCAAAACGTTAATTGTGTGAGTATGAGCGGGTATGTGTAGACCACAACCACCTTGTAATGGGAAAATCTTTAATATCCTGCTACTTATTCAGAATAACATAATATAGCTTCGTATAGACCATTACACTTACTATTGTACTCCACTTCCAAAATGAGAGAAAATAAAAATAAAAACGAAGTTTTGGATCGATGGCTCAGAAATTTAAAGAAATATATATATATATATATATGCCACCTAAACCAAAAATCAAAATATGAAAAGAGTTCGTCTTTGCAGAAAGACTGTTAAAAACAACATAATCTGCGGACTATGCAAGACACATAAATTAAAAGAACAAAAGTGACGAGAGCATTTCCCATACCTCAAGTTTGGAGATTCATAACCTGCAATACAAGTCAAACAAGTAAAGTTAGAAGACGATAGTTAGTCGTAATAAAATAACACAGCCAATGATTGTGTAGCAGGTAGAAATGGACACGCACGTATATGACTTGTTCTACAAGAATCCCACAACACCTTCAGTACTCATTTTCGATATCCCAACTAAGCCCAAACAGAACAAATACGACAACAATGGCGAAAACACATTTACATAAACGACTAGAACAAACACCAATCGTCAGGAAAAGTCAACAAATTTCTGGAGCAAAATCAGAGTTACTGAACATAGAATTTCAAACTTTGATACTGATCAATATCCTTTTTTCTTTTCTTTTGAATCTCCAAGGCCGTATGTTTTCACAGAAATCCCAGGACAAAGAATCTACAATGAGAATCGAAGCTGCTAATTAACTTTCCTCAAGATTCATATATAATCCCCCCCCCCCCCCTCCCCCAAAAAAAAAAAAAAATCTAAAAACCATTTCTTCCACCAATCGCCTTAACAAAAATCAACACCCAGATCACAATTTGATGGGAAAATAGATCACAAAAAAAGCGAGCAAAAAAAGACAGTGTTAAGTACCAAAGATGTCAGAGATGAGAAGGATGGCGAGCTTGGAGTCAGGGGAGCCAGAGACGTAGCTGCTGAGGCCACCGAGCTGTTCAACATGGCCTGCTCCGGCGCTTGGGTTCAGGGTTGGTGGGTTGGAGCAGCACTGAGGGCCTGACATTCTTTTCCTTTGATCAGCCAAAGCAACACAAACACAAACGCAAAACACAAAACACAAGACACAGTCACACAAACAGAGAAACAGCCTCACTGTATTTATATTGTAAAGTTTGGACTGTTTGATTTTTCTTGTTTTAGATTTAGACCTGATACAAAGTTGTGGTTTGGATTAAAGGTTTACGTCATCTCTGACGTCACCACATACTTTATATTATTTGTCAATTTAAATTTTGCAAAAGAAAAACAAATTAGAGACAACTTACCTGGTTTAGGGGCTCTTTATTGGCTCAAGAGGTTTTTCACCTATAGCTCAAGAACCGTACGAGGAGCCAAAGTGATTAAGATGGGAATGGATTAGTACATTCTTTTAACTTCCTGAAGACTGAAGAGCGTTTTTCATGTTCTTCTCCCACTATTTTTAATTTATAGATCATTTTTGAATGGCTAAGAAAAAGACAAATTAAGGGAAAATTACATGCCCTCTAACTATCACCATATTGTTAATTTTTCTTTCAAACTATTAAAAATTGTCAATATCTTTTGAAGGTTAAGAAAAAAACAAAAACTAAATCTAAATTTTTTAATGAAACAAAAATACTCCTATAAATTCAAAAAAATAAAAAACTAAAAATAAAATTAAGCCTTTCCGTCCATCCACTACTTCCCAATTCCCTTTTCCACACGGCAGGGATCTATCCCAAAATCGCATTCTTTCTTCCCTAGTGTCTGCCCTATCTCTCTCAGTCTGCACAGCGCCATACAAACAAACCCAATAGAAGAATCAGATCACCTATTTAGCGGCTGAGAAAATATAGGAAAAAATAAAAGACAAAAACAACAACCAAATTTTAAACCTTGGGTTCAACAAATAATCCTTTCCCTCTCTATCTTTATCAATGTTAGAATCTTTTATATTCTATCTTATTATGTTAATTTATTCCCAACCTTAATTATTCTAATATTTCTTGTTCACTACTGATAAGTTTTTTTATTTATAAAGACTATTGTAATATCGTTATATATAATTAAAGGATAGAGTTTTTCTCTAAACTGGGTTGGAGGAATTTCCTTCAACCTAATATAAAAAAATGACATATGTCCCTTTAACATGTGAGATGCACATGTTTTTTTAATAGTAGGGATAAAGTTGAAAAAACTTTTATTAAAACACCATGTGCATCTCACATGCTATTAAAAAAATGGTCACATGTCATTTTTATAGACTAGGTTGAAGAAAATTTCTCCAACCCAGTTTGGAGGAAAACTCTGTCCATAATTAAATACAATAAAAATGTAGCTCATACATTTCTCTATGCTTCTTTTCTTTCTCTACTCTTATTATTCTCTTCTTACTTTAGCTTTCTACATAGTATCAATGCCACTTTTTTGTGGCATTCAACATCCTTGACTTTTTTTTTTAGGCGTCATTGGCGTGCTCTCCGACTGTCTCATAGTTCTAGTCATCTACACATCTCCTCACACCTCTAAAGTTGATGTCAGTGCCTTTCCCGCCTTCACTGCAACTCAATTTGAAAAAATAAACCCATAATCAAGCTTGCAAGATACAGATCTGTCGATTTGGTAGAAGGTACGTCGTCAACAACCGTCACACGTGTGCCATGAACGCTGGGCCAATCGCTTTGGTGGCCACACCATTAGATAGATCTGCCGCTAAACGTTCAAGAATCGTCGAGTTAGCCACAATCTGAGCAGCCATGTACCTCCACACACGACCACAAGTTTTTGTTGCTCCTCCTATGTGCTCCACCCGCCACAAAAGTGTTTTGCACGTGTGGGTCACGTGCTCACATGCCAACAATCCCTTCAACAAATTAGATGCATCTGCCTGTGTTAAACTATGCTCTTCAAGCACATCAAGTGCCTCATCTTTTATATTAATAAAATCTTAAGAGGACTTTTGATTTTGAACGGTTCCTTCATCCTTGTTTTGTATAAAAATCATACTGTCCTTTTAAGGTAAACCATTTTATCATACTGTCCATTTTATCAGAGCTTTTATTATATAAAAATGGGTGATTTTTTTTTCAAAATCAGAATATCCTTTTAAGGTAAACCGTCGAGCCTATTCGTTAAACTGATCCATGCTTATTAGGCCCGGCATCCAAACGATCCAGAGGCTCAACCAAACAGGCCAGCTAGTCAACCCAGTCCATCGGGTTAGACCCAATTCATTTGGCCCAACTGTCCAAGTCGGCCAAAATCAACCAGTAATCAACTCGGCCCATTCAATTCTCAACTCGACCCAATGGGCTTTCAAGCCGATTCGGTCCACTAGGTTTCACAACTCATACCAGACCAATCAACAGTCCATCTCCACGAGGTTCAACCGAGTAGGCTAACTGAGTCGGTCTCAACTTGGTTCAGCTGACCAAACTAGTCAGCCCAATTCCCAAAATTGGTTCAACCCAGTTCACTAATTTTCTTTTAACCCAGCTACCCAAGTTGACCGCCAACCCAGTCCAAATCCAATTAAGCCAGCTTTCAGGTTATTTTTATATTGGTTCATCCCAGTTCATGACAATTTCAGTCCAGTTCAACCACTTTCATGTCATTTTCAACGCGGTTTTTCCCAGTTTAGGCCACTTTGACTTGATTCTACGCAGTTCAGGCCATTTTCAGCCCGGTTCAACCCAGTTTAAGCCTTTTTCAACCAGGTTCAGACCATTTTTGGCCATTTTTCAGCAAGCACTTTCGGGTCAGGTCGATCCATTCAACGGGTCCATAGGTTTTGGGCTAAACCAGCCCCTTCAAACGACCCAACAATCTTTAACCTCCATTCAACGATCCACAGGTTTCGAGCTAGACCGGCCCCTTCAACCACCCACTTACACACAGCCAATAGCTGTCAGCCTCTTCAAGCTCTTCCAACAGCTGCCATCGCAAGTCGCTGCCACTGCTCCTCAAGCCATCACCTCTGAGGAGAGAACTTATTTTGTTGTGTGCTAAGAGAGAACCTAATTCTTTATGCTTTCAAGTTCATATCTCTTAGAGTTTTGTTAAACCTCATCCAAATCCTTAAAAAGCCTTTACCATAGGAGTTTCGAGATTGCAAGAGGAAGCTCAATAGAATAATTGCTTAGGTAAAAACAAATGAGTCGTTTGTTTGGTACAAATTAATAAGGTGTCTGTTACAAAGGTTTTGTAAATGTGTCCTACATGTAATTGAATTATTCTATAGTGAATAAGTTTCCTGAATTTGGTTGTCCTAGAGCGGTTTTACCTTTAATGAGTTCTTTAAAGAGTTTCCACTTTGTCACCAAATTCTTGTGTTGATTGATTTAGTCTTTTTATTGAATTTGGTGGTTGATTGTATGGTGATTAAAATTTTAATTTGTGGTATTGGCTAGTAATGTAATACTCTAAAGTATTAAAGGATTTCTTAAAATATTTAGCAAAAATTTTGAATAAAAACTCCCACTATTTTTTTAAAATATTATTTTGAAAAAATACAAACATCAAATGTTCGATCTTTCACCATCAAACGTTTGATGCATAGTACAGTCACGTTATCTGCATGTCTGTACATGCATTGAACATGTGTCATAATAGTACATCAAACGTTTTATTAGTCATCAAACGTTTGATGAAAAATTCTAGGACCATTGGGTAATAGTACACCAAACGTTTGATGACGTACATCAAACGTTTAATAATGTCTAAAAAAGCATTTTTGTGTAGGGGACTAGCAGCTTGCCCCTTCCCCTATAAATAACACCCCTTCCCTTAAGAAGACTTATCACTCCGCCCAAAGACTTTTAGAACCATAGTTTAAGAGTAAGAAAGAGATTTTTAAGGGAAAAACTCTCTTTAAAGAAGATTATCTTCTCCAAAGTAACCTTCAAAAAATCCACACCTTTCCTTTGTATTCTATTTCACTATTTATGGTATTGTTAAACACATTTTTACTCTTAAAGTGTATATTAGAATTTAAAAACCATTTATGCGTTAAATTTTCAACTAATTTTTATTAAGTGCATAACCTTATGTTTTATCCCTAAAAATGAGTTTATTATATTGTTGGAACTATGTTAGGCATATAATTAGTCATAATCAACTTTTGGGTAGTTTTAACAATGTTTATGCATTCTAATCATAATCAAACGTTCCACTATTCTAAGTCAAAATATTGGGTAATGACTATAAATGCTTAATTAGAGTTTTTTGGGAGAAATTAGCACGCATGTCTTATGGTTAACGGTTTACAGCATTCTTAGCATATTGTTGAGTTATTTCGCAGTAATGGGATTATGAGATATCTAAGAAATTGGATGAGTATGCGAGGTAAGTAAACAACTGAGTATGATATTGTCATAATTAAAAGTTTGATATGCCAGATAACTGATATAACGCCCTTCCTTTTATTATAAGGCGTAAGTGGGTATTGTCCGAATAACCACATGACATTACTACATCAGAGATAATAAATTCTTGCAGCGAAAAATATAAATAAGTACATATATTTTTTTTTTGTACAATATCATAATCTATTTTATCATCTCGGCATATTGACCTAAACATTTAAGAACACATTTACTTATATTTATCCTTATTAATGAGAATGATAATTCTCACATGACATGTTAGAGCATTTTAAAATACCTCATAATAAATTTATAAATATAATGTTCTTACATAATAAATACACACTAAAGCGATAACATATGTATCACATGCAGTACTTTTACAAGAATAACTATAATGATATTACATTACAAAATAAGGGAAGACACATACATAGACTGATATATATATATATATATATATTATATATATATATATATATATATATATATATATAACTTTGAACATAAAAACTTCAGGATAAACGTCTTAGAAGGAGTTCAACTTTTAGCTTTTAATTTATAGGATCTCTTACAAATGCACCAAAACCATTTGAACTTTGGAGCCAGCCCAAAAGAGTCCTAAAAACTACACCCTTTTAATGCAGGGTCACCAACCTCAGTCGGACATTCATGTCCCAAAACCATTCACTGGTCAGATATCCAGTTCCCTGATAGCTGGTTTCATACCAATGAAATCATTCTGTCAACCAAACCCAAAGT
Organism: Betula pendula; assembly: GCA_900184695.1. Classification (NCBI taxonomy): domain Eukaryota; kingdom Viridiplantae; phylum Streptophyta; class Magnoliopsida; order Fagales; family Betulaceae; genus Betula; species Betula pendula. Next base: position 8,193 of record FXXK01000246.1, on the reverse strand, counting down.
CTAAACAATTTAGACTACATCCAGCAATACATGGATGGTAGGGTAAAAAATAGATTTTGGTCCTCAACCAGACATCTCTCACAACATAGCATCAACCCGTCTTCAAATTGAAGAAATAGCTCCGTCATCTAGTTCATCTAGGTTAACCAAAAGAAAAATCCCAAAGAAAAGGTTCAAACCGTAACTCTTTCTCAACTGCTTCAGAGCCCTGAAGAAAAGAGATCGAGAAATCGATAATGAACTTAAAAAACTTAGGGAAGAAAACCTTCAAAAAATGGAACAACTTAAGCTTTTAAACCAAGAACTTGAAAAATCTTTAAAGCTTAAAGGTGTCCAAACCTCTTCTCAAATCAGCCAGGCTTGTTATACGGCACATAGCCAAAACGAGTCTAACGAAGAAGAAGAAGATGAAACAGATGTAGAATCAGCAGAAGGAACTGCTCGACCTACTGCATCTGATTTCCAAGTTGTCCCTCCTGTTGATCCCCAATTAGGAGTCATAACAAATCCTAGGCTAAAAACCTTAACCAAGTCTTTTAAGCCTAATCATAAAAAACTTAATGAAGATTTTATGTCTGAACTTAATCTTGAACAAAGGGAAACCTACCGTAAAAGATTTAGTAAAGAAGAAAAACTTAAAATCTTCGATCATTGGAAAGAATTTATGGATGCAACCGAAGCAGAGATTCTCTTCTTCGATTTCATTAATCAATTCTATCCCAAACCAATTGAAAACACTGTTCAAACCATTACCAAACAAAAATGGGTAAGGGAAGATAAGACAGTTGTTCACACAAACCATCCCCCGATGGAAAATTTAATAATTAAACATCTCAACTCTGAAGTAAAAGCCTCCCCTTTTAAAACTTTAACTTCAGATGACGATACAAGAAAAATTCTTGAACAAAACAATTTTACCAACCAATGCCTACATGTCATAGGTAAACAATTGGATAAAATTGAAGAAAAAATTGAGTCTAAACCTCAACCAAAACAAAAACCTTTGATCACTCCCGAAATCAAATTAGGGAATGCTCTAATGGTTAACAGCTCAAGACCAGTCCAGAGAATTGAGCAAATGCTCAAAGATCTTGCAGAGTCTTCAAAAACAATTAAAGTTGTCTCTTTCCCCCAATCTTCAGATACAGAAACCTCATCGGAATCTGATTCTGACACGGAAATTGACAAAATTGAAAAAGCATTTTCAAACTTAGAGTTGCGTAGGATTCACAAACCTTCTCGAGTCCAACCTACAACTCTCACAAAAAATTGGTATCCTAGGCCAACCCCCCCGGATGTTCAATATGAAGAAAGACATCTTTCCTTCTCATTTGCTGTTTCTCCAGATAAACTCTATGAATGGAATATAGATGGTTTATCTGAACAAGAAATTCTTAACAAACTTACTCACATGTCTATGGTAGCAAACAGCTACTATAATAACCACATGTTGAATCAAATTGAGGTTCTTGATCTCCTGATCACAGGATTTACAGGAACTCTCTTGCAATGGTGGGAGAGACATCTGTCTCAAACACAAAAAGATGCTATCAGACATTCGATCAAAAAAGATCCTGAAGGTCTTCCACTCTTTAATGAAGCAGTCGGAATGGCTTATTCTGATACCATCAACACCTTGGTGTTCACCATCATTGAATATTTCATAGGTACACCAAGTGAACTCAGATCTAGGATTCATGACCAGCTCAGTAATCTTAGATGTCCAACTATGAGTGACTTTAGATGGTACAAAGATGTATTCATTTCTAAGGTTATGGTTAGGGAGGATAGCTCTGCACCGTTTTGGAAAGAAAAGTTCATTAACGGTCTACCTAGCCTCTTTGCCCACAAAATTAAACAGGTTTTAGTTAATGAAGATAATATCATAGAATATGATAACTTCACATATGGAAACCTTGTTTCAATAATCCAAAAAGAAGGATTAAAAATGTGTATTGATATGAAAATATCTAATACCGCAAACAAAGATAAGCGTAAAGCTAAATATGAAATGGGAAATTTCTGCGAACAATATGGTCTACCCTCTGTAGCCCCATCCAGAAGACACAAACCCCATAAAAATCTTGATAAAACTCCTAAAAGATTTAAAAACTTCAAGAAAAGAAGATTTGAGTCCAATGAGTTTTATAAAAAACCTCAACATAAATCTAAGTCAAGGTTTAACAAACCAAAACAAAGATTTAAAGAAGGTTGTTACAAATGTGAAAAGAAAGGCCATTTTGCAGTCGATTGCAAGGCCAAGAAAACCATTAAGCAACTTCAAATCTCTAATGAAGATAAAGAAAACTTGATAAAAGTTTTAGACATTAGGGATACAGAGTCAAGTGAACCTGATTCTGATTATTCAGTCTCAAGTTCTTCTTCAAATAGTTCTCACTCAGGTGCAGAACAAAAATGTCAAAATATCAGTTTTGGTTGTCAAGACACTTGTTGTAATACAATCAAAGTTTTAACAAAAACTGAGGAACACGAGGAACTTCTCCTTGAGTTAATCAGTAAGATTGAAGACCCAGGTCTTAAAACTCAATACTTAAAAAAGTTAAAGAAACTTTTAACTTATCCAGAAACTGAAGCTTCCACTTCAAAAATTCAGGAAATAAGTATGAGTGAAATCTTTAAAAAATTTAATAAGTCCAAAAAGCCGATCACCATTAATGATCTGCAACTTGAACTTAAAAATGTCAAAACTGAACTCAAACAATTAAAAGAAGGACATCACAATCTTGAACAAGATGTTAATCTTTTAAAAATTGAGTTAAGACTCAAGTCAGCCGCTCAATCAGCCGCTAGCAGCCATAATAGCGAAGCCGACGACGAAGAACCAAAACAACTAGAAGATGAAGTATCCCATCTCCAGGAAAACATCATCCTTCTCCTAGATAGAATCCATATCAAAAAATGGTATTCAAAAGTTACAATTGTCATTAATGACTTCCAATTAAGTGTTATTGCCTTGATTGATTCAGGTGCAGATTTAAGCTGTATCCAGGAAGGATTAATTCCAACTCGGTTTTACAGTAAGTCCAAAGAAGTGCTCCGATCTGCCAGTGGTAGTAAGATGCACATCAACTTTGAGCTGAATAATGCTCATGTTTGCCAAGACAATGTTTATTTCAAACAAACATTTGTCCTTATCAAAAATATGTCCGATAAAGTCATTTTAGGACTACCCTTCATTGCTTTGTTATACCCTTTTATGACGGATCATGAAGGCGTGACATCTTACCCTTTAGGAGATTCTGTTAAGTTCAAATTTTTTGACTAAACTAGATCCCTCCCAATTGGAAAACCTCCAAAGTGAGTCTATCCATAAAAAACTGTTGCCAGACACTTTACTGTCTTCCAACTTCCATCTCGACTC
>FXXK01000244.1:648471-671657 GCA_900184695.1 Betula pendula | reverse complement strand
ATATAACCCATCTTCGGTTGGCATGATCCGTCTACCTACGTTACACTAATCTAAGATGTAGTACGGATCATCTTCCCTAGGCATGGCCTATCTAATCCTTTGATTTTATGTCAAAACGTACCATTGCATAGCTATCATTCCTATAATCACAGAAAATAGAAATGTTGATTTCATTCAAGACAAATAAACTTCTTATAGACAAGATAGAATTTTCATCAAGAACAAGTATGAGCATTGAATCGATTACAAATGTTTTGTAAAACTCTAAGCTATGCAATCATCACTCATATATTGAAATTCCCAAAATAAAATACAATCAAACCATGGATTTGGAAAGGGCTACATCAATTCCTATGAATAAGAAATTAGCTACTCATGGAGGATATGGAATTCTCTATTGCATTAGAGAAATCCATTCCTTGAATGTTGTGAGCTGCTGATCGTTCCCTTGATGAACTTAGAACCCTAATTCGTGCTTGATCCCAGAAGAATCGACATCTTGGATGAGAGGTTCAGCCTCTATTTGAATCCACCTTCAATCCCTAAAAATCACCATCCAATCCCTTAAACTAAGGGATTTAGTCTTCCCAATCCCTCATTGCGAGGATATGGAGTCAAAACCACCATTTGAGGGATCTCAGAGGTGAATCCGTGCTTGACCCCATCTTTAGGAACATATCTCTCCCCAAATCGAGTGCAGATCTAAAATCTGATTCTGGTGCGACCGGGTTCGCTCGAGCTAAATGTAGATATCGCTCGAGCCATGTATGTGCAGCGTCGCTCGAGCTATCTGAAGATATCGCTCGAGCCATGTTGGGTGATGATGTCGCTCGAGCCAAATTGTGATATATAGCTCGAGCCAAGTTTGAGTTCATCAGCATATGTTGAGGAAATCCGTGATGTAGAGTGCACATTCACCATAAGTCCTGAAAGCCCTAATAACACAAAAAACATTGACAAAAGTTATATACAAGATGCCTAAGGTCTAACAAATGCGAGTTAAAGGCTTGAATGCATAACATTCAAGGCTTATCATAAACCCTAAACCTCAACCCTAAACCTCAAACCCTAACCCTCAAACCTCAACCCTCAACCCTCAACCCTCAACCCTCAAACCCTCAACCTCAACCCTCAAACCCTAACCCCAACCCTTCAAACCCTCCACCCTCAACCTGACCCTCAACCCCGACCTAAACCCTGACCCTCAACCCTCAAACCCCCAACCCTCAACCCCCAACCCTCAACCCCTAAAACCCCTAAACCCCTAAACCCTAAAACCTTAAACCCTAATTTTCAAATGAATTTGTTGAAATGATATGATTATTAAATAACGAACCAATGATATTTTGTATATGATTTATGCTATTGATTACTTTCATGAGATTAATGAATCTTTGATGACTAATTTATAATTAATAGTTTATTAATGATTTATAATTATGGTGTATTTATTGATATATTGAGTTTTTATGTTGCTTTATTGATATTGGTATTGAGAAAAAAACTATGGCAAATATATTTTCATGATATTTATGAGCATGTCTATGAAAAGAGCTTAGAAAATGATTTATGGACCTTGCCATGATGATCGATGTGTAACGCCCCAACAAAATCATTTAACTTGTAAATGACCTAGCGGTACGACTCCCAACCTTAACCCTTCCAAGGTCAAAACTCATGGATCATACACTCTTATTAAGAGAAAATGAGAGTCTACAGTGAAAAACTTATCACTTATAAAAAGATAGAGATAGCAACTAATACCCACAATAAAATGATACCAATACAATAAAACATAACCATAATATCATAGATAATCATAAGTTCTGATTTCTTCAAATACTAAGGTCAAAAGACCAGTCATTGAAATAACATAAGATTACATCTTAAAATACTAACATATTATCTAAATAAAACTAATTGGACTCCAACTCGAGATACATCTCAAAAATCATGTCAATCATATCGCTGTAGCTATCTCATCCACCAAACCATATAGGAGTGAGCCAAACCGATTCCGGTGATCAAATATCACTCTAAGGACATCCTCCAATCAAACTAGGTGCATCCCATAAACATCCATCTAACGAATCGCATAAGAGTATAGGTGCAAAAGACACAAGAGTAAGTCCATGAATTAATGAGTAAGAATGCACATGTTATACACATTATCATTTATAAACGCAGTTGATAAACACAGGCATTTTTATTCTCAGTTTATAGCATAAAACATGTCATGATGCAATATATTTATAATACATGGTGTAAACAGGAACATGTGATATGTTAACAACATGGTCTATTTGAGACATTACCTCGCTCAATAGGGTTAGCGCGTCCAAAAAAACATCTGGCACAATTTTGGTGCCCCGGACATTGCACGAATGTATCGTCTTACACTAGCAGTCTGACCGAATTCAACCTCGGGTCGCCTACACTTTCTAACTAAGCCGTAATTAGTGACCCACTTAATGAATGGTGCGCTGTCACAAACTAAACCGTTAGATCCAAGGCCCTCATCATAAAATAACATTATTTTGACCATAAATATTAACCCGTAATAATAGTAAGCCCATGACCATTATTCCTTTAAGAAACAGTGCAACCATGTCATACGATGCACATTAATCTTTGTGTTTTCTATATGCATGTTCTTCACAACTCATTATTTCATAATCTTCTTTAGTCACAATCATTTTCACAAATGAAGTTCACATTTGAAAAAAATGAGCATTTCATGAAACTTGATGTTGGGGGTTGGGCATAAAAGATATATGCAGGCCCATATCCCCTTTTTCAGCCCGGCCCGCATGTGAGGGGCCCGAGCCTATGTATTAGCCGACCTTCATTATAAGGTTCGGTTTCAGCAGTAAGGGTTCTTCCGTCCCTCAAAGTTCGGTTCTCTGGCTGAAAGATGTAATGAACCTTGATGAAGAAAGGACAAGGTCCATTATGGCTCGCATTTAAGACAGCCGGCCTCGGTTGCTGCCCCCGCGTATTTCCAAGGTTCACCCACCCTCCGGGATGTGATTGACATGACAAGCAGGCAGATATTCAAATATCGTGGACCGATATATATGCGACACGTGGAAGGATCATTAAAGGCCCGCGTGGGCATAGAAGAAAATGAGGAGCTCAAGGCCCCACTGTAGAGGCTCATTAAATGAGCCTCGGGGGGTCCGTCACTATATAAAACAGGGGAGAAGTTCGGTGGCAGAGGTATGTAACAGAATCCTAAGAATTCTAAGGTCTTTCTACTAGAGATCATCTCTCAAAGATAAAACTGACTTAGGCATCGGAGCTATCCCCCGCCGGCAACCCCTGGCAAGCTCTAGTGACTAACCTTTTCCTTGTTCTCAGGTTGACGGGAAACTGTCACCAACAGTTTGGCGCCGTCTGTAGGAACGATTTCGTTTTTACTACAAAACCAATCCGACAGTGATGGACGTCGAATATACTTCGCAACCTCCCCCCAGCAAGCGGTGGGAACAACTCGATACCGGGACCTTCGTTCCGGAAACCCCTCACGTGGATAAGGGAAAATCCGCTAGTTTCCAAACTCCGCTAACGGGAGCCACCTCCCAAACTCCAGAAGCTCAAATGCAGCGAATGGCCAAAGAGATCAAAGCTCTCAAACGCCGGAACGCGTCTCTTACTCGTCAGCTTCACCCTAGCCCTCACGGGCGGGTACATGTGGAAGGACAGGAATTCTCTAAAATAGACGACGATGAAACCAGCCCCGACGAAGAAGAATATGCATGCAATGAAGGCCTGCGAGTAGAGGGTCATCGTGACGGTGACCGCCGGATGGAAGGAGGAAGCCTTGCCGGGGAGGAGCCAGTTACGTGGCTAAGAAACGAGTAGGTTCAAGCGGGTGATCAACGCCTGCCTGAAGGTTCGGGTGGAAACCGCATAAATGACAGACAGCGCCGTCATTGCCCTCGCAGCGGACTCCACTTTAGAGAAGGTGCTAGACGTCGTTTGAACTTCAAAGGGGGAGACCATCAGAACCGTGAAGCAAGATATTATCAGGTTGATCCTCCACCCCCTGCAAGGGGATGTTTGTGCCCTGATTAGGGGTTTGGAGGCAAAGTACAACGCGATACTCCGAGATATGGGAGAGGAACCATCCGCGGTTGAATCTGTCATCCAGCACGCCCGCTCAGTCTTCACTCCGCGTATAATGAGTCATCCCATTCCTGGAAGATTCAAGGTCCCCCCCCATTAAGCCTTATGACGGGACAGGCGACCCCGTCGGCCACTTGAAGTCCTACAAAGCCCACATAAACCTGCATGCTACTTCGGACGAGATAGCCTGTCGTGCGTTCCCCCTCACTCTGGAGGGTAGCGCCCATGAGTGGTTCGGAGGATTGCCCGCTAACTTCATAGACAGTTTCGAAGACCTGGCGAAAATCTTCCTTACACAATTTCTCGCTTCGAAAAAGCGCAAGAACACGCTACAATACATGCTCAATCCGAAACAAGGGGAGACCGAACCCCTCAAAGATTATCTTCAAAAGTTTAACAAAGAGAGTAGAGGCGGAAGAGATGTCCGAAAGTGTGGTCTTGACAGCCGCCATAAATGGGCTCTGGCATAAGGGGCCTTTCGTCCTCGAATTGGCAAAGAAAACTCCAACGACCCTGCGAGAGTTCATGGAGAAAGCCAAAGAATTCATCAATCAAGAAGAGATGGTAAGAATGTATGACGAAAGGGACGCAAAGCCAAGGGAACAGGCCAAGAAAAAAGAATTCCGTAAGGGGGAAGGAGCCTCCAGCCAAGGGAAAAGTTCGAAGAAGAGTGCAAAGCCGTTTGAGAAGAAGAAGCCCATAACTGAACGAGAATACGAATTTACCCCGTTAAACTCGAGTGTAACGGAAGTGTTCATGCAGATTCGGAAAGATCCAGATTTCAGGCACCCTGAAAAAATGCAGGCCCCTCCAGAAAAACGGAACATGCGTAAGTACTGTGACTACCATCAAGACCACGGCCATGAAACTGAGGATTGCGTTTCCCTACGGATGGAGATTGAGAGGATGATCAAGGGAGGAAAACTGGCCCGATTTGTAGCAGCTAACATACATACAAAATACGACAAACCGCGCATTGAGCGGCATCACCATGACGAAGCCCGCACATATGACGACCATCGTCGTCCAGCTACTCCCCCTAAACGTAGAGATCACACAGACAACTATAGAGCCAACAGTGAAGCAAGGCATCGCCGAGCCAATAGCGAAGCGGGGCGTCGTGATAATCGTAACATCCGTTGGCGAGCGGAATCCGAAGGGGGTCGAGAACCCGTCGGTGAAATTCACACTATAGCCAGCGGTTTCGTAGCAGGCGGGCCTACACCAAAAGGCTGTCTTCCGGAGAAATACTACCTCTTGAACGGCCCTCAAAAGCTCGCAAAACAGAGTGTGAAGCCGTCACATTTTCTTCAAAAGATGAGGAACGGGTCTGTTATCCCCATGATGACACACTGGTAGTGACCCTGATGATAGGGAACTACAATATCCATCGCGTCTTGGTCGACAACGGAAGTTCAGCTGACATCCTGTTCCTACCTGCTTTCGAAAAGATGAACATCGAGCATAAACGGGTGGATCCGGCTCCCACGCCTTTGGTGGGCTTCACAGGAGAAAAGGTCCTCCCGGTAGGGACGATCTCCCTCCCACTCACAGCAGGTTTGGCGCCCAGAGAAAAGACTATTATGACGGACTTCCTGGTCGTTGACAGACCCTCGACCTACAACGCTATAGTAGGAAGGCCGACCCTCAATAAGTTAATGGCTGTGACGTCCGCCTATCACTTGAAGATGAAGTTCCCTACCAACCATGGAGTGGGGACGGTAAGAGGAAATCATAAGGAGGCTCGTCAATGCTATAATTTGACCCTCAAGGAACCTCGAACCAGAGAAACCCTCCCCGTCTACCACGGGGTGAAGGATGAAGGCATAGTGCAGAGGGTAGAACCGAATGAAGATCTAATTGAGATAGCTGTGGATGGACCCAATCGTGTGTTGAAAATCGGATCGCAGCTGCCGCAACAGGCGAAAGCCGCATTATCAAAGTTCTTAAAGAGGAATCTAGATGTGTTCGCTTGGACACACGAAGACATGCCCGGTATCGACCTTGCCTTCATCTCACACAGGTTGAACATAGACCCCGCTGCAAAGCCAGTCAAGCAGAAGAAAAGAAACTTCGCCCCTGAGCGGAACAAAGCTATAGCTGAAGAAGTGGACAAACTGATGGATGCGAGTTTCATCAGGGAAGTCCATGACCCTGATTGGTTGGCTAACGTAGTGATGGTAAAAAAATCTACGGGTAAGTGGAGGATGTGCGTAGACTTTATCGACCTCAATAAGGCTTGCCCTAAGGACAGCTTCCCACTCCCAATAATTGATCTCCTGGTGGACTCTACCTCAGGCCACAACCTCTTGAGCTTCATGGATGCCTTCTCGGGTTATAATCAGATCCGGATGCACGAGTTCGACCAAGAGGCAACCTCATTCATCACAGATCAGAGGTTATATTGTTACAAGGTGATGCCCTTTGGTCTGAAGAACGCTGGTGCAACCTATCAGCGTCTGGTAAACGCAATGTTCAAGAGCCAGATTGGGAGGAACGTCAAAGTATATGTGAATGATATGCTGGTCAAGAGCTTGAAGTCTGAGGATCACCTAGCCGACCTTGGAAAAACCTTCAGCATTTTAAGACATTACAAGATGAGACTTAACCCCGCCAAGTGTGCTTTTGGCATATCTTCTGGGAAGTTTCTGGGCTTCATGGTCTCGCATCGAGGCATTGAAGCCAACCCAGAAAAAATAAAGACGGTCTTGGAGATGGAGTCCCCCCAAAACACAAAGCAACTTCAACGGCTCACCGGACGGATAGCTACCCTTAACAAGTTTATTTCTAGATCCACGGATAAGTGCCTGCCATTCTTCAAGATCTTGAAGAAGGCCTTTGTTTGGGGGGAAGAATGTGAGGAGGCTTTCTAGCAATTGAAGAGCTACCTAGTTAACCCCCCACTCCTTAGCCGAACGATAGAAGGTGAGCCACTCTACGTCTATCTTGCGGTGTCCAACTCCGCCGTTAGTTCAGTTCTGATCAAAGAGGACCAAAGGGTGCAAAAATCGGTATACTACACCAGTAGGGCTCTCCGAGGTGCTGAAAGCAGGTATCCGCAGATTGAAAAACTAGACTTCGCGCTAGTAACTTCGGTAAGGAAATTGAAGCCTTACTTTCAAGCCCATACAGTTCGCGTGCTGACCGACCTCCCTTTGAAAAGAGTTTTGTTCAAGCCTGATACCTCGGGACGCCTAGTAAACTGGGCAATGGAATTGGGCGAGTTCAATATCGAGTACTTGCCTAGGCCAGCTATAAAGGGCCAAGCGCTGGCCGACTTCATAGCAGAGTTCACGAGCCCTAACAGCCTAGAAGACCAACCAGTTAATAATCTTTGGAAGATCTATAATAAGATGGGTCGGCAACGAAGAGACGAAGTGGGGCTGGCATAGTTTTGACGACCCTAGAAGGTCAGAAGATTAAACACGCCATCTGAATGGACTTCAAGACCACCAACAATGAAGTAGAATACGAAGCCGTGATAGCAAGCTTGGCAATTGCTCACAAGCTAGGAGCTAAAAATGTTGAAGTTCACACTGATTCGCGTGTAATAGCAGGCCATATCTTGGGCGAATACGAAGCGAAGGGAGAAAAGATGAAGAAGTATCTTGTGAAGGTCAAGGAACTTGCGACTCGATTTGCACATTTCCATGTGAAGAGGGTCCCTAGAGAAGAGAATGTGGAGGCGGACAGACTTGCCCGAATTGGGTCAGCGCAAGAAGAAGAGCCTGAGGGCTCCAAAGAACAGGTTCAGCCACTACCCTCACCGGCTATCGTGGGTGGCCCCCAAGTGTGCGTGATACGGGACCCGCTAGAGTGGGCCAGGGAGATATTCAGGTATATTACAGAAGGCCAACTCTCGGCAAACGGAAAGGCCGCCACCAAGATACGCTTAAAAGCTTCCAAATACACTGTCGTCGATGGATCCATTTATCGACGAGGCCTTACCCTGCCACTCCTTAAATGTCTGTCCCAGGATGAAGTTGACTATGCTTTGAAGGAAATTCATGAAGGGGTATGTGACAGTCACTCCGGAGGGCGCATCCTAGCCCATAAGGCCATCAGAGCTGGATATTACTAGCCTAAGATGTATCAGCAGTCCATGGAAATGGTAAGAACCTGTGATAAGTGTCAGAAGTTTGCCAACGACCAGAAGAGCCCACCTGAAGAGCTCACTCCAATCACATCTCTGTGGCCCTTCTCCATGTGGGGGGTGGACATTGTTGGTCCCCTTCCACCCGGAAAAGGAGGTGTCAAGTTTGTAGTAATAGCAGTCGACTACAAGAAACTTACGTCATTTGAAGTACAAAGTAGCCAGAGTAAACACCAGGAGGACCAAGGAGAGAATCACGAACAAATAAGGCTGAACAAGGATGCCAGGCACAAGAAAACCAGATTGACAGTAAAGAAACTCCAAGACACGATGGCGACATTGGAGAAAAAGTGTGAGCTCATGCAGAAAGACACCCACTAGAAAGATGAGATGCTTGCGGCACTGGAGAAGAAGTACGACCTCATTCAACGGGAGGCGATCCTGAAAGATAAGAGCAAAACCTCTATAGTTGATACTCTGCTACAGGGAATTGCTTCCCCATTCACCGAGGACATAGCTGCCAAACCCTTGCCAGAAAAATTCAAGTTGCCTAGCATCCCAGTCTTCATAGGCGCGGAGGATCCAACTGACCACTTGGACTAATATCAAGCCCATATGGACCTTCATGGGACTCCCAAAGAAGTAGCTTGCAGGGCTTTTCCCTTAACACTGGGGGGAAGCGCCAGGGACTGGTTTAAGAAACTACCTCCCAATTCTGTAGATAGCTTTGCAGACTTGGGAAGGAAGTTCCTAACTCAATTCTTTGCAGGAAGAAAGCGAAGGAAATCATCGGGACACCTGTTGACTCTCATTCAAGGCAAGGATGAATCCTTGAAGGATTACATCATGAGATTTAACGAAGAAAAGCTGTCAGTCAGTACCTTTATTGACGAGATGGCCTTTGCAGCCCTATTCCGAGGAATCCACCCAGATGGAGCCCTGATGAAAGAATTAGCCAAGAAGCAACCCGAAAGCCTCCATGAATTTATGGAGAAGGCTGAGGAGTTCATCAACCAGGAGGAGAACCTTCGAGAAATAAGACTCTCTCGACAAGAACCAGTCTCGGCTCACAAAGAGACCGAGAAGAAGAAGAAAAGGGAGTCCGAAATCCAGACGATAACCGGACCCCAAGTTTCCACAACAGTTGATAGATTCAACTTCACTCCTCTGAACACCACTGCTGCGGAAGTCCTCTTGGAGATAAAGAAGGATCCGGAGTATGTACGTCCAGCGAAGATCCTGGGAGAGCCATTGGCCAAAAATCGGCACAAGTATTGCTTATACCATGAAGCTAATGGCCACACCACAGAAGGGTGTATATCTCTACGATTCGCTATCGAGAAATTCATCAGCAAGGGCAAGCTAGTGAAATTCCTAGCAAATCAGAAAGGACATCAAGACCAGCGCCGAGACTCAGAACAACGGCCGCGACAGGGTCCACCAAAAGATAATTGCCCTCTCCATCCTAACCGAGCAAGAACTCCTCCACGTCAGGATCGAGATCGATACGGAGAAAACCGAGACAGGCGAGAAAGGTCTCGGGAACGTCACCGAGACAGGCATGAAGGCTCTCGAGACCGAAACCGAGAAAGGCGTGAAGAACCGAGACGAAAGCGGAGCAGAAGCAGGAGCCCCGCAAACCGACATGTACTCGGAGAAATCCGAGTCACTGGTCATAGGCTTCTCTGATGAAGACTACACGGGAGTGAGTCGTCCTCACACAGATGCATTGGTGGTCTCCATGCGTATCGGGAATCACAATGTCCATCGCATCCTGGTGGATAATGGGAGCTCTGCTGACATCCTATATTGGTCAGCCTTTTTGCATCTCGGTATTAACCGAGACAACCTCGTCCCAGCCACTTGTCCTCTAGTTGGGTTTGCAGGAGAACAAGTATATCCAGTGGGATCTATAGAACTTCTGGTGACCCCGGGAGAATATCCAAGGCAGAGAACTATCATGGTCAAGTTCCTATTAGTGGACAAGCCATCTGCGTACAACGCCATCTTAGGTCGTGCTGCACTGAACGAACTAGAGGCTGTGACCTCTACATCTCACCTCAAGATGAAGTTCCCCACTAAAGAAGGAGTCGGAGAAGTAAGGGGTGACCAATATACAGCCCGCCAGTGTTACAACACATCTCTAAAAGATCCAGTCCCAAGAACCGTCTCCGGAGAGAAAATACGAAGGGATGACAAATAGCAATCACTATCGGGGGAATCGATCGAAGAATTGGAAGAATTCGAGGTCGGCAACTCTGAAAGGAAGATAAGAGTGGGATCAAATTTGCCTCATGAACAAAAGGAAACGCTGGTGGAATTCCTAAGGCAAAATGCAGATGTGTTTGCATGGAGCCATGAAGACATGCCAAGTATAGATCCCTCAGTAATAGTGCACCGACTGAATGTAGATCCAAGTTATAGGCCAGTAAAGCAAAAAAGAAGGAGCTTCGCCCCAGAGAGAAACCAAGCTGTCGCAGCCGAGGTAGAGAAGTTGCTACAAGCCGGTTTCATCAGAGAAGTCAACTACCCTGAATGGTTGGCTAATGTAGTCTTGGTCAAGAAAGCAAACGGAAAGTGGCGGATGTGTGTAGACTTCACAGATCTCAACAAAGCATGCCCAAAAGACAGCTTTCCTCTGCCTCGGATCGATTTACTGGTGGACTCTACCTCAGGGCATGAACTTCTTAGTTTTATGGATGCCTTCTCAGGATATAATCAGATACACATGCATGAGGTAGATCAAGAGAAGACTGCCTTTGTCACAAACCGAGGACTATACTGCTACAACATGATGCCCTTTGGATTGAAGAACGCCGGTGCCACTTATCAAAGGTTAGTCAATAAAATGTTCAAAAAGCAGATAGGAAGAAATGTAGAAGTTTATGTAGATGACATGCTAGTCAAGAGCATTCAGTCTGCTAGCCACATAGAAGACCTGGAAGAGACCTTTGAAACATTGAGTGTGACGCCCGAGGAATTCAAATCTCTTAAACATATTATTAAACTAAATGATATATGTTGAGGAGACATTATCATTTAGCTATGATAATGATTTTAGAGACGTTCATGAAGTTTAAGAGATTTCTAGTCAAAACTCTTTAGAATCTCTTTAGAACATGATCGTTTTCTGACGACCAATCTTATAAGTATCAAAAACTGGGTTAAATGAACTCAGTTTTACTCAAACTGAAGCCCGTTGTGCTTGTATTGAAACCCTCTACGACATAGTAGATTTTCGATAAAAGTCAATCCGTTGACCTTTTTAAGCATAAAGATGATTATTCATCACTTACGTGGCACTTTTGACCCGGGCCTTATTTCTAAAATGGAGTTTCACCATTTGGATTTTATATCATAAATGGACTCTATTTAGTATATAAATGGTTTTTACTTCGGTTTGGTGAAATCGGAATTCAATTCTGAGGCAGTTGACTTTATGGCCTAAAAACCGAGCCTTAAAACCTCCAACTATCGAATTTAGCTTTAAACTGCTAAACTCACTGAGTAGGGCCGGCTCATAGCTGATTTGGAAGCCTAGGGTATTGACACTTGGCAGTGGGAGAGGTTGCTGGAAGATAGAACAAAAAGACAAAAAAGTCATGAAAAGATCTTGACTTTTGAGGGCATTTTGGGTAACTTGCATGAAAGGATGATGTTCCAATGGACCTAGGCTGATTTGAACGTGGGAGCTGGCTGTCTAGAAGCCTTGGCTTCTCCTATAAATGTGAGATGAGCCCAAGCACCGAAATCATTCAGCCCTTGCACCCAAAACAGAAAAATCCCTTCATTCATCTCACTCACACCCTCTCACGGCACCTAGGGGGTTTTTGAGCAAATCTTGTCCAAACTGTCCAGAAATTATACACAACCTTGATTGAGGTGTCCAGAAGCTAACCCAACCTTTAGAAGTCATTTTGGAGTCCATTTGAGGTATGAAAGCTTCATCCTCCTCAAATAGCTTCAAAACCGGCTCAATAGAGGGGTGTTGGGGAATTTTTGTGGTTTTTCACAACCTGTTTGCATGGGCTGTGTATGATTACTTAGGAGGGTTCTAAAACCATTTTGTATCATGTTTCCATTGATCTTTAGGCTTTGGAATCATGAGAAAACACCAAGAACTCATCCTACACCCATTCGGCCTCTATTGAGTATTTTTGTGGATTTTTTATGCTAATCTGTTTTGCTAAGTATTCTTTGATGATATTTGATTTTTCTAACATATATTTGATGTATCTAATATGTGTTTGAAGTATGTTTGATTATTGGTTTAGTTCAAGGATCCTAAAGTGCTCAAAAGACTAAAATATGGAAGCAAGCGGAGCTTGTTTTAAAGGAAAATGAAAAAAGTTTAAAATCAACCTATATATTGTTTGTTGGTTGTTATTTTTAATCTTATAGTGGATAACACTCAGTCTCATGCCTAAACGTTATGGTGGTCTTTCCCTTCGGCGGTATAAGCATGAAGTTGAGTGAAAATTGGCTATAAGAGATTCTTTCAATTTTGTACATATAACTCATAATAAGCCCTTACTTATAGTGGGGATATTTATGCAGTATTAACTCTTGTTTGTTTAAATACTTATCTCGAATTATGCCCTTACTTCAGTGGGGTATTCGAGTGCAATATTGGATGATTTACATTATTGTCAACGGGATCCTTATGACATGTCCTCACTTATGTGGGATTTCATAAGTTAAATGCTTTGAATAAATTATGGACAATATGTGAGAATACTCACAAATATGACTTGTATATATGTATGAGTATACATATGGATAAAATCAAGTAATGAAAATGAAGTGATGGATAATAATAAAGGCTAAGAGCAAGGATCCTGAAGACTGACCAATTATTATTCATTGGTTACTGATATATGATATTTGTATATCCATATTGCTAGGCAGTGGTGGATCACTATTATTCTGCGGGGAAAAGTGTAAGTATGGATGTACTTACTGGGGCTGACGATGCTTTCTTTTATATTCAGTATTGCTTTATTCATATGCATGTGTTATAAACTGTTCATACATTACAACTACATATTCTATGAATTGGTAATGATGTGACATTTAGCTGGTCATGTGGCGGGGGAGATGGCTGATCCAGTGGACAAAAAAAAAGGGGTCTTGTCCCAGCTGGTGATGTGGCGGGGGAGATGGCTGATCCAGTTGGCAAGAGCCTTGTCCCTAAATCCGGTAATAAGAACTAACGCTGGAAGTCGGTTCCAGGTGCAAACCAACAATTTGCTAAGTAGGGGAGGTGTAACAGTGCGTTAATCCGGGGTTGGCCCATTATGAGCTGAGTGTAATTTCATGATGCATTAAGACTAAACAAAGCCTTCGCAACGATTCATGAAAAATCATTCATTATATCTGTCATATGCTTGTTCAATAATTCAATTACCTGTTTATTTTTGGATGCAGTAGACTCACTTGTTTGCCTATGTAAATGTGATGATGTCATGTTTACATAGACTGTGATGCAGGTAACGAAGGCGGAGACCCCTTCGTTAGCTTTGATGACTATTAGGCACTACTTTGTCGGGATGTGCTATATCCCGGAAGAGACAACATTTTGTTATACATATGTCTCTTCGTATTTTGTATGTTTTGGTTTTTATTAATTATACTTTGTAATATATCTAAACAGTGTGATGTTGCAACTGTATGCCGTCTGTGGCATATGCTGCAACTATCTTTTATTTGGTGCATCTGGTATGCACATGTTTGTAATATTAAAACATCTAGCGTATTTTAATTCACGAGATATTTCAGTCAGCTATATTGTGTAATTCAGGTGTTCCCTAATGTTTTTAAAAGAAAAAAAAATATATCCGCTGCGAGACTGATCTCTGAGGTAGTAATGTCACGTGGAAACCAGAGGTTTCTGCTTACGGTTCTATTGCATAGAAACCGGGGCGTTACATTGAGACAGCATCAGATGAAGCTGAATCCCACTAAATGCGCATTTGGAGTGGCCTCGGGCAAGTTCCTAGGATTCATGGTATCCCAGAGAGAAATTGAAGCAAATCCGGAGAAAATACAAGCAGTCCTGGACATGCGCCCACCCCAAACTATCAAACAGCTGCAACAACTTACCGGAAGAATAGCCGCTCTGAACCGATTCATCTCACGGTCAACAGATAAGTGTCTTCCATTTTTCAAAATTCTTAGAAAAGCATTTGTTTGGAGTGATGAATGTGAAGAGGCTTTTAGTCGGTTAAAAGAGTATCTAAGTAATCCCCCACTTTTGAGTAGAGCAACTGAGGGGGAAATACTATATCTTTACTTAGCTATATCATCATCAGCAGTCAACTCAGCTCTGGTGCGAGACGATAAGGGAGTTCAAAAATTGATATATTTTACCAGCAAAGCACTTCAGGGAGCGGAAGAAAGATATCCTCGAATAGAGAAGCTGGCATTCACCCTAGTCGTGTCGGCTCGAAGGCTGAGACCCTACTTCCAAGCACACGCAATTAGGGTCCTCACCGAATACCCCATGAAGAAGGTGTTGCAAAAACCAGACATCTCAGGAAGGCTGATCAACTGGGCAGTCGAACTCGGTGAATTTGACATCGAATTCCACCCTAGAACAGCAATCAAGGGGCAAGCATTGGCTGACTTCCTAGTCGAATTCTGTGGAATAACCGAGACCGAGGAGTTACCCACAACCGAGACGTGGGTAGCATATGTGGACGGGTCCTCCACCTCCACCAGCAGCGGAGCAGGAATAGTACTAATCAGCCCAGAGAAAGAAGAATTCGAGTTTGTGAGTAAGATCGCATTCCCCACCACCAACAACGGAGCCGAATATGAAGCAGTCATAGCAGGTCTCAGCTTAGCTAAAGAATTGGGAGTGAAGAACTTAGAGATGAGAAGTAACTCGCAAGTGATAGTGGGTCATATCCAAGGAGAATACGAACCACGTGGAAGTAAAATGATCAAATACCTTGCAAAGGTCCAGGAGCATCAATCTTTCTTCGACAAGGTGGTGGTCACTAGAATTCCCAGGGAAGAGAATATACGAGCAGACACACTTGCTCGAATCGGATCCAGCTCAGACGAGGAGATCGACATTTCCAAGCATAAGGTGAGAATTCTAACCAACCCCGCCATAATAGAAAGTGAAGATTTTATGCAGATTAACGAGGAAATTCGCAACCCCGAATGGGCCAGAGAAATCACTCAGTACCTGAAGAACGGGCAATTACCAGAAGACAAGGCCTCATCCTGCAAGGTTAAGATGCAAGCGGCCAGGTATACTCTGGTGGGAGATGTCTTATACAAAAGAGGGTACACTTACCACTTCTAAAGTGTCTCTCAGAGTCAGAAGCTAATTATGTTCTCCGAGAAATACATGAAGGAGTCTGCGGCAGCCATATGGGGGGTAGGATGCTGGCACACAAAGCTGTAAGAGCCGGATACTTCTGGCCCAACATGAACAGAGACTCAGCTGAACTCGTTAAGCATTGTGACAAATGCCAAAGATTTGCCCGAGATGAGAAAAGTCCACTTGAAGAATTAAGCCCCATATCGTCGCCATGGCCTTTTGCTAAGTGGGGAGTTGACATTGTGGGACCTCTTCCCCAAGGAAAAGGAGGTTGCAAATTCCTTGTAGTAGCAGTGGATTATTTTACAAAGTGGGCGGAAGCTGAAGCGCTAGCCACCATTACCACCGGGAACATAAAGAATTTTTTATGGAAATCAATAATCTGCCGGTATGGGATTCCTTATGCATTCGTCACCGACAACGGAAAACAGTTTGATTGCGTCCCATTCCGAAAATGGTGTTCAGAGCTCCACATCAGGAATTTCTTCTCCTCACCGGGACATCCACAAGCAAACGGTCAAGTAGAAGCCACTAATAAAACCCTCATGAGAACTCTGAAGAAGAAACTGACCGATAAGAAGGGAGCATGGGTAGAATTCATTCCAGAAGTTTTATGGTCCTATCGAACTACGACTCGCACACCAACTGCTAAGACTCCATACTCGCTGGCTTTTGGAACTGAAGCAGTGGTCCCAGCCGAAGTCGGATCCCCCAGTTTCAGAATTGCTCATTACAACCCAGGGCTCAATGATGAAGGGATCAATCTCCACTTGGACTTATTACACGAAAGAAGGGAAGCAGCAACTATACGGATGGCTTCGTACCAGCAAAGAACTGCTCAGTACTTCAACAGAAAAGTACGGCCGAGAAGTTTCAAGATCGGAGATTGGGTTTTACGGAAGGTAACGATCGCAACAAAGGATCCAACTCAAGGGAAGCTAGGACCCACATGGGAAGGGCCATATCAAGTAGTCAAGTGTCACAGACAAGGAGCATACCACTTACAAACAGCAAATGGTCAACCTCTGCCGAGACCATGGAACGCCGAACACTTGAAGAAGTATTACCCGTAGAAGACACATGTAACTTGTTTTTATTGATATAATAAAAATTCGAAGATTTTCAGATTCAATTGCGAAGCACTCCACCAGTTAAATTTTCAAATTTTCTCAGTTACCTGGATAGCTAGCTGAGACTCAGTTACCTGAATAGCTAACTGAGACCTCTGTCAAATTTTCAAATTTTCTCAGTTACTTGGATAACTAGCTGAGACTCAGTTACTTGAATAGCTAACTGAGACCTCTATCAAATTTTTAAATTTTCTCAGTTACCTGGATAGCTAGCTGAGACTCAGTTACCTGAATAGTTAACTGAGACCTCTGTCAAATTTTCAAATTTTCTCAGTTACCTGAATAGTTAACTGAAGTGATAGCCCAATCCAAATTCAAAGGATCAGATGTTGGATTGAACATTCTCGAGCTCAACTCCCAGGTTTAATTTTTGAATTCAGTTCTCAAATTCAATACACAGAACAATCTTCTTTTGTCAAACAATTGACGCCAAGTAAATTTAACCGAGACTGAACCACATTAAGCCTCGGT
Organism: Betula pendula; assembly: GCA_900184695.1. Lineage (NCBI taxonomy): Eukaryota > Viridiplantae > Streptophyta > Magnoliopsida > Fagales > Betulaceae > Betula > Betula pendula. The sequence goes on along the minus strand of FXXK01000244.1, from coordinate 654,502 downwards.
TAAAAAGGGGGAAAGATACAAGACAAAATACAACTTAAATGTTGATCTCAGTTCTCTGTCTAGGTTCAAGATTTATATTTCTACTTTTAACTTCAATTGAATTTAACTTGAATGTTGATCTCAGTTCTCTGCTTAGATATAAGATTCATATTTTAGGTTGAATCTTCAATTTTCAAACTATCATACTCACTTCTCAGTTAACATATAGAACCAGGATTCCAAGAGTAATATTCATTGATGTCTATCACAAAAAATTCACAAAAGTTATAGAAACACAAAAAATTCACAAAAGTTACAGAAACTGTATCCAAAAATTAAGCATCAGGGCCATAATCATCCGAGTTAGAATCTGTTGTACAAATATCCACCTAAATAAATAGGCGAATAAATGCACGTTTTACTCGCAAGTGCACAAGATCAAAACGATAGTATAGACGGCAAATATGAGATCATTCCCACGAGGATTGGTAAACTATGTTTAAAAAGAAATTACTAAGAAGATATTATGAATGGAACGATATTAAAGATTGAATTGAAATAATAAGAATAAGGGCTAGGGCTTCGATATCCACCGCTAATCATACTCAAATAAGATAAACAATATGCGCAATGCTACAACCATATCATGATACTCAATGTTTGCCAACCTAAGGGCATGGCATCTACTCCTTAGGCTATTGATCTCCCTAAGCAACAAGTTAGGCATGGCATCTACTCTAACTCTTTTCTTTCTCAAAGGATTTAGCATGGCATCTACTAAGTTGTTCTTCAAGAAAGCATAAAACTATGGAGATCGACAAACACATGGAACCTAGAGCATATCATCTACTCCGGTTTTCCATGTTGATTAATCCAAGAACCTGTGATGGGGTTCTTTTGTTACTCTATTAGGCCCAGGACTCGGCAATCCAAATTGACCTAAATAACATATCCATACCACAAGCATATGATGATCAAACACATACATGTGAGGAATTCAAGAAAATCAGAAATAATCAAGTTAAGCATCAAAATATGAATTGTAGCAAGACAAATTGAAACCTTAAAGAGACATGATTAGGGCTTCAATCGAGCCCTAACTAAAGTATTAGCTACACATAATTTGGATGAAAATCATCCCTAAGAAAATAACAAAGAAAAACAAAAAGGAAAGAAAGAACTAAGAAAAACCCTTCTTTGAAGCCTTTGATTCTTCTCCTCAAGCTTGTGTCCTTGTTTTGGAGGACTTAGGGGAGTATTTATAGAGTTTAGGAACAACCCTAGTCAATTTTGTGCACCCTAGGAAGTCCAAAATCGAGTTGGAGTAGGTTTAGGATCTTTCCAAATCGGGTTCTGCCGACTTTACTGTTCAGCGCGCAAGATGGCTCGAGCTAAACATGGATATGGCTCGAGCCAAGTGATGGCTCGAGCTAAACATGGATATGGCTCGAGCCAAGTGATGGCTCTAGCCAAGTATGGATATGGCTCTAGCCAAGTGATGGCTCTAGCCAAATATGGATATGGCTCTAGCCAAATTCTTCAGCTTTTCTCCAACATCTCTTCTAAACCCGAAACTTGATGGAATTGATGTTTTTCTTCCAAAACCTACAAAATAAGGGAAAACACAAAAAAACACAAAACATCTATATTATAATGAAACTAAGAGATTAACATATGTGAATTAAGGGGCTTGAATATGTAACATTCAGCACTTATCAGACTCAGAAATATCTGAAGGAACAGAAGGAACAGAAGGATCCTCAGGATAGTCCGCCTGCTCATCAGTCCACCGAGGAACATCAGGGAATAAATCCTTCCCAAGGTTGAGAAGCTCCTCAGTAGCCTGCTCAGGAGGAGGAAGATAGCCGGCCAAGACTGTCTTTAAATCAACCTTAAAGATGGAGGGATTCAAAGCTATTGTTTTGAAGCTCTCAAAACCCCAGCGAAAATCTTTAACCCAGCTTTGATCCCTATACCAGGTGGTAAAAGAGAGCTGTTTCAAGAACCGAGCAGCTTTAGCCTTGTAATGATGATAACGTTTACGAAGCTTGAAATATCTGCCCTCATATTCTTCCATCTTATGAAGCATTGAGTGGAAGTCCTCCTCAGCCTCTTTCCTTTCAACTGACAATCGAGTCTCGATAGCCTTCAATTGTGCTTCAAGTTTAGAGAACTGAGCCTCGGTGTTAGCCAGCTTAGCCTCTGCCTCTTCCTTCTGAACTTCAACAACGGTTAACTTGCCTTGGAGGTTAGTACATTGAATCTCAGCATCAGCTAACCGGGTCTCCATTTCATCCAATTGAGCAAGCTTCTTAGCCAACTGAGCATCAGTCTTCTCTTGCTGAACGAGGAGACGAGAGCATTCATCAGTCTTCTCGGTCAACTAAGAAGCCAAGTTGTCATACTCAGTTGCTTTTGTTTCCAGAAGATCCTTAAGTTTCCCAACTTCAGCTTCAAAAGGCTTTAATCTTGCCACTTCAAAGTCTAAGCTCCTTATCTGTGTACGCATCTGAGTCATCTCGGCAGGGTAGTTAGATTGATGCTCTCGGTATTCTCGGTACAAGTCCGCTAATTTCGCCGCGTTCTAAAAAGAAACAGAGGAGAAGTTAGAAAACAAAACCAGCAAATGCAAATAAGAAAGAAAGTGAAGAGAACTCACCGCGATTTGATGATGCACCAAGATATCAGCAAACCGGTCATGAGTAGTCTTCCCAACTCCCCCATGGATATAATCTTCAGGAGCTAAAGCCTGAAGCGCTTCTAAGGGACATCCTCGTAGTCCATCCTTTAGAGAATGAATGGGCAACTTCTTGTCGCCTCGGGAAGGAGACTGAAACGGAGGGACAGCTCCGGATGTTGGATTCGTTGAGGAAGAAGGAGCATTTTCCTTGGCAGTCTCCAAAGGAGGCTCAGTTGCAATCGGCCTCGGTTCAGGAGAAATCCTTCTAGAATTCTGAGTTTGAAGGATGGGGGGTTGTTGATCAGTAACCTCTTCATGTCCATCTCGGTCCGAGTCAGAATTGTCTGAAATGTCGTGTACCTCGGCATCCATCCGAGAAGGAGCTGCCTCATCGGCAGAAGGACTTAGGAAAACATTGGGGATAGGAAATGCTCGATAGGATTCGGATTCATAAGAACTTTGCAGCATACTGCAAACTTTCCGGCTCATATCTTCATACCGAGGCCTCTTCGAAGGTACGGGTTGTTTGCCTTTCCTTTGATCAGTTAATTTGCGCTTCTTTATCGCCATCGTTTTCAACCGAGGCCTCTTAGATCCATCTCCGCCAGTCTTAATGGCCTCTCCCATCAACTTTTTCTGAGCTGAAGGCTCTTCAGTCGAGTCCGAATCATCAGTGGGTTCTTCTTCGAGAGAAGTTAAAAGTTCCACAATATGAGGCATTCCTTTAAGACCAGTAAATGATTTACCAGCAAGACTTGACGCTGGCATCGAAGGAAATTTGAGAAGCGGATCCTCCGAAGTTGTAAGTTTAGAGCGAGATGGCGCTTCTAGACTCGGTTCGCCTCGAGGACTTGGAGGAATTTCCGATGAAGGAATGTCATCCTTCAAGATCTCGGTTTCCCTTGCTTCAGAAGAAGTCATTTTACTTCCTTCCTTTTTAGTGACTTTACTTTTTCTGGCCTTATCCTTCTCAGATTTGGACTTGCTGGCTTTCGGTTTCTCAGCTTTAGACTTCTTGGTTTTCTTCTCAACCTTCTCGGTTTTCCCTTTTCCAGCTTTCGACTTCTCAGGTTTGCCCCTCTCAGTCTTCACCTTCTCGGCTTGGGTAGTCTTCTTTTGGAAAGATTTTTTGCTTGTCCTCTTTGAAGGGGGCTTCTGATCAAGAATATCATACCCGAAATACTTCTTCATGTTAGCACTGGTCACCAAGCAATAGAAGTCTATCTCATTTATATGGCTGATGTTGTGTGCGAAGTTAAGTATGGTCGCTACCCTGTCTGCCTCAGCTTTACTCAAATCAGGGGGTGTTATAATTAGAGCTGAAACAAGAGAAATCGAGAATAGAGAGTTAATATCAAGAATTTTGAATCAAAGAACCGAGAGGTTAGAAATTGAGATATAGTCAAGTAGAGACAGACTGAGACAAACCTTCAGCACGGGGAACACTCCAATCTCTCAAAATCCTTTGTTCTTCTGTCAAGGTCTCGGTGGCTGAACATTCCCAAGCTCCCGAGACGAAGAAATATTCGTTTCTCCAAACCTTGTTGCTCAGAAGTGTAGGGTGTAGATTGATGAATAAAGTATTGCCCCTACTCTTAAAAGCAATAGTACCATCCGTATATGCTTGAACGCGATAAATATTAAAAAATTCTCTAATAGACATCAGCTGGCCATCGAGAACAGTGGGCCATTGAATGTAAGTGGCAAAAAAGTACCTCCATCCATTGGGCAGGATCTAGCTAGGAGACACGTGGAGGTACTGTAGCAGCTCCCTAACAATAGCTGGGAAAGGAAGACGGAGCCCTGCAAGGAACATCTTCTTGTAGAGACAGATCTCGCCGCCGTCCATCTTGTTCGTCACCGAATTTTTAAAGTGGAGCCGAACGGAAGAAGGAATGCCACAGTCGTACCGGACTCTAGCCTCATCATCAACGGTGAACCTAGCTTCTAAACCCTTGATTTTTTCAATAGAAATGTAGGAGATAGAGCTGTGGGAAGCAGCTTCTTCCACATTAGCCTCTCGTTGAAGAACGGTTTCTGCCTCGTCAGCATTGGGTTGAGAGGCTATTTCTTCCTCATTAATCTGAGAAGAATCAGAGTTTTTGGACGAAGAATTCTCAGAACGAGTAGACGTCATTGTCAAAAAAGGGAAGAAAAGTGACGAACAAAGAGAGAAAAGGTGGAATCAGAAAGGTAAAAAGGAAAAGTGAGAAATGGAGGAGAACGAAGGTTAGATTTGGAAAAAGTGAGATGTAATCGTAAAGAAAGAAGAAGGAGGCAGATTATATATATATCTAAAGGTCTTCGTCTTGGGAAGACGAAGAGTTTCGGTATTGGAGAGATGAAAGGGTTTTAATCTTGGAAAGTTGAAAAGTTTTGTCTTGAGAAGACAAAACGGTGAGATTTTATGTGACGGCGCAGTAATGATGATATCGAAACCCTAGAATGAAGTGATCGAAGCGACGTCTTCTTAAGCGTCGTGTAAGCCAGGCATCAATAGACGCGTGTCTTAACCTACTTGAGTATCTGAAGAAGATCCAGAGATGTGACAGATGAATATCCAAACAGACACGTGGAATAGGATAAAGACCAGTATGAGCTGTAAAGTAATCCAGAAAAGACACGCCTCAAGCATCTGGCGAATGAAGATTAATTAAAGGTTATGATGACCAAGTAGAGTTGTAACATCCTATTCTCGGTAAATTTCCAGGTATGTTAATTCCCGAAACCGATTTAAATATCGGATTGGGAATTGGGGGGTAACTGTTGGGAAATATTCCCCTCATTCAACCTACTCATTATAATTTCGTCTTTGGGTGTGATGAAACCCACTGGGTCTTAACCCTGATGATCAAGCTTGGTTTTATTATCTTCTTAGTCTCAGTCTCGGTTATGACTTACTCCTCTATATCGGTCTCATCTCGGTCTCGGTTTGTGTCATGGTATTGGCTCCGTCTCGGTTACAACCTTCGCAATCTCAATCTCGGTTTCTGACACGGCTTTAGTTCAATTTCAATGGTACTATCACCTTCAACTAACTTACAGAAATATCACATAGAAGAATTGTCATCAAAGTCAATTAAATCTTCATGAGTTATGTTCCAAGAAGGAATACTTAGAAGATAACCATTGGTCCCGAGAATTCAGGGATGAGGTTTTATCTTCCACCAGATCAAGATGAAAGTTATTAGAAGACGTCAAATCGAGATAGATCATATCCCGAGATTTTAGACCAGGAATCCTATTCGAACTCTGCCAACTAGTTATATTCAAAGTCTGCTGGAAGAGTCAGACTCAGAAAAGAGTCAGATACTTATAAATAGTGAACCTTACCGCATAACAAAGGTACGCACAATATTTCATAAGAATTCC
>FXXK01000244.1:476662-648332 GCA_900184695.1 Betula pendula | reverse complement strand
ATTCTCTCAGATTTCAAAATCAGAAAATTGACTTAGCCATCGGAGTGGGACCAGCTGGCACCCCCAGCAAGCTCCTTTGACTAATTGTTTGTTTTGCAGATTCCTAGAAGCCCGACGTAGTTCATCATACCGGAAACTGTACCAACATGTAGCATGTTACTTCAAACAAAAAAAAAAAGTCTTCACCATTAGGATAAATTATAAACTTTATTTTTACAACTTACATTAAGAGGTTGACACATAATTTAATTACATTAAATACAATTTATGTAATTTCAGTAACTCTCTTGTAAGCTGACATGTTGATAAGTTTTCTTTTATTTATAAAATATATTTAATATTTTTAACTGACATATTTATTTTTTATTAAATGCAATAAAAGATGTGTTCTACATTACTGAGAGCGAAAGAGAAAAGTTGATTCTCGTAAATGCTGTAAACTCAAAGGAAAGCTTTTATTTATAAATGCTGTCAACTCTACTTTGACCATTTATAGCCGATCTACACTCGTCTATATTAGATCTATACAGGTCTATGCTTACTCATAGTAGATACAGGAGGTGTTTGACAAAGGATTTAGATTAGAGTTAGGGGATTATTGACTTTTAATGTGACATAAAGTAGAAGGATTATTATAAATTTTTTGTATGAAAAAATAAAAATTTGTTTTTTAATGAGTATTTTATTAGAATGGTAATAAAAAGTATTTAATGTGATATAAAAAGTAAAAAAAAAAAAAAGTTATTAAAAAGTAGTTGGTATAATATAAAAAGTGAAAATATTTTTTTTTAAAAAAAACAAAGTGAATAAACAGTACAATCCCCTCCTTTGGCAAATGTCCCCACACAGCCAACGATATCGGGTTTGTGTTCACACACACACAACAAAATCCATATTTGCCTTTGTCATATGCTAGATAAGCTCATGCAATGCTTTCCTATGTGTTTACTTATAGCATTAATTTGACGCTGTATTTAGATTAATTCTTGACAACATCCATATTTGTTTAATAAAACTAATATCTAGAAGATATTGTCAAACTTCTCAACTCACTGTTTTGCAAAAGTTATGCATATTTTACTAAGCCCATCGACCCAGCCTACGAAAAACTAGCCGAAAGCTCATCCAAGTCGTTTCACCGACATTCCGACCGATGATGGAATTATTCATCAACTCAGATACGTGTATATCTATTAATTTGTGTCGGGCTAGAGTTTGGTAGAGAAATCCGATGACCCAAAAAACTCTTTAGACATTAACAAATCGGGCCCAATATCTTAATTTCCAGTTTTGCCCTCTAGCTGTCCTGGCAGTATGCCAATGCAAGTCTTCCGCTCCCTCCACTAACTCTCCGTTTGGTGCTCGCGTCGCTGTACGGGAAACAATCAGAGCATGCTCTGAGCTTAGGCGGATCACTGCTCCACATGGTAGTACTTTTTCCTCTCTTTCTTATGATCAATTTCCTTCAATACGCTTAATCCTGTGAATCCCAAACTACTTTTCCTGGTATTTGGCTCTACTAGAACTTATTCATCATAGGGTTTTAACTTTATTTTCAATTCTGTTTTTTTTTTTTTTTCTTTCAATTTAAAGGCGTCTTTGGTTGGTTTCCAAGAAAATGTGGGGCAAGTCTTAGATTTTTCATTACGTTACTTATCAAAAAGAAAAAAAGAATTAGGTTTTTTATATTTGGTGTAGGACGTAAAAAGCATAAAATATTAGGCTTCAATAGTGTTCCTAATTCTGCATGGGCATACCAAAAGACGTGTTAGAATATATATGTAAGCAGCCTTTCCTCCATTAAACCTTTCCTGATTTCTTCCATGTTTTCATGCCTCTCTAGATTTCACTCCTTAATTTATGGGATGTGTTTCCCTTCACACTTCTATATATTGTATTCCCTTGTAATTGAAGTAATGTAATGAAACGAAGTATCTTCATGTTCTCTTCTAATATCGGTATCAGAACTCTTTGGCTAACGCCCTTGAATCCTTGGTTTCTTTTCATTTGATGGCAGCACAGCCCATGTGGGCTAAAGCCCAAGTCCACACGGGTAGTGCCTTGAGAAAGCTCTAAAAGAGCTGTTCTTACTTCTTATTCTTTGCTGCTCTTGCAGATTTTTTTTTTTTTATCAAACACCTCCACAAACATTATACCCGAAGAGATGATATATGTATCAAAAAAAAAAACCTTCATTCTTACCCGCAGCTGCTCTTTCTGACCTTTCATCAAACACCTTATCTTCTGATGAAGGTTTTCTTTCCTACCCATAAGACCACGTCACTCCTTGCCTTTGTCACTTTTCTCCAAGTCTTGTGATTCAAATAATACATCACAGTGCACAAATGTGCTGCTCCATCAACCGGACAGACGCCCATACCCAGCACTGTCTGCGCCTCCGCCAAACTTTCAGCCCATATTCACACGCGCTTCACGCGCCGTCTCCTTCAGCCTGTTTCAGCAAACAGACACCAATTCTAAAATGAGAGGCTTCCGATATATCCTCTCGTGGCTAGAATGCGCCCCGAGGACCATCTACGTGCCTCCTCGCGCCAACCCACCGTCACTACCCATCCACAGCAGAAACGCTCCAGTGACCTTCACCGGAGATCCAACATCTCTGCTCCGTCGCGTTTTCCCCTGACGTCACCGCCCACTGCCCATACATCCATCTCAGCAGCCCCAGCTGCACTGATCTCCGTCATCTCCGGCACATCACCGATCTCCATCACACCGAGCCGCGCGAATCTCTTCTCCGCCTCCAGTGACCTCCCTTCGCCCAGTATGCCGCCTCCAAGCCGCACCGATCTCCACCATGCCGCGCCGATCTCTGCCTCACAGCCAGCAGCCCTTGCCGCCTCATACCGACGGTTTCTGCAACCAACCACCAGAAAACGTTCCACGCCTTCACGGCCGCCCATCCCTCCAAAGAACCAACTGCAGCAGCCAAGCCCTTGAAGCTGCTCCTTCCCTTGCAATGCGCACTCATTTCTTCCCTTCGCACAACTTCTGGAACCCATTCTCTTCTCTTTTCTTCTCTTTTATTCAAGCCCATATGAGTGCTCCTTTTTTCTTTTCTTCCCACAGTGTCTCACGAACCCACGTACCACTTTCACATTGTTTTTTTAAAAAAAGAAAAGAGAGAGAAAAATCAACCGAACAAAAAAAAAAAGGAAATCGGTTGAGAAAAAAAAAAACAAAAAAAACCAAAAAAAAAGCCCCAAGAAGACATATGTTTGGCCCATGTGGCCCATTTGAAGCCCATTGTTGGCTCAATTCCAGCCATAATAGCCGATGCCGGCCCAAAGTTGCCGATATTCAAAGTTCTTGGCCATAGTAGCCAATGCCGGCCCAAAAGTTGCCGATGTTCAAAATCCTGGCAATAATAGCCGATGCCAACCATAGTTGTTGAAGTTTAATTTTTCGGTCATAGCAACCGATATCGTTTATTTTAGCCTTTGTTAGCTCTTGTATTTGGCCCATAGTTAGCCCATTATCGGCCTATAGTTCTTAAAGGCCCTTTTTTTATTTAATTTTGGCCCGTTGTAGGCCCTTTTTTGGTTTTTGGCCCAAGTTGGCCCTGCAGCCCAGCTCATGCCGGTTCACACCACCAACCTCTGTCCTTTAGCAACGTCTGCATCTCGGCCCAAGCCGATCCATCTCACGCCACCAGCTTCCGCCCGTCCATCTTCATCGCAAACTCAAGTTCTCAGAATCTTTTACCATGAGTTTGAAGGGGGCTGTTAGAATATATATGTCAGCAACCTTTCCTCCATTAAACCTTCCCTGATTTCCTCCATGTTTTCATGCCTCTCTAGATTTCACTCCTTGATTTATGGAATGTGTTTCCCTTCACACTTCTATATATTGTATTCCCTTGTAACTGAAGTAATGTAATGAAATGAACAATCTTCATCTCCTTCTATCTTCTAATAAGACGCATTTGCAACCTTCTTCTTAAAAGTTGGTATTGGAAAATGATCTAATTTGTTTTTACCCTGGATTGGTTGAGAATAACTAAATGCTGCAAGTTGAATTTTTCCCATATTTAACTCAATGATAAGTGCTGAATATTATACATTCAAGACCCTTAATTCACATATGTTAATCTCTTGGTTTCATTATAATATGATGTTTTGTGTTGTTTTGGTGTTTTTTCCCTTATTTTGTAGGTTTTGGAAGAAAAGAAGTCAATTCCATCAACTCGGGCTTAAAACACATGAACTGTGCAAAGTTGCTGTGAATTTGACATTTGTGCACTATTTTGGCCATAACTCTTAGCTCAAAACTTGAATTAAGGCAAGGTCAAGTGCGTTGGAAAGGTGACTCAGAGAGGAACAATTCATTAAGAAAAACCTAAAGCAGATAAGGTTCGCTCGAGAGACTTATCAAGATGGCTCGAGCGACTTTGCACGGTGAACAGTAACGTCGACAGATCCGATTTGGAAAAGTCCTAAACCTACTCCAACTCGATTTTAGATTTCCTAGGGTGCACGAAATTGACTAGGGTTGTTCCTGAACTCTATAAATACTCCCCTAAGTCCTCCAAAACAAACACACAAGCTTGAGGAGAAGAATCAAAGGCTTCAAAGAAGGGTTTTTCTTAGTTCTTTCTTTCTTTTTAGTTTTTCTTTGTTATTTTCTTATGGGGATGATTTTTATCCAAATTATGTGTAGCTAATACTTTAGTAAGGGCTCGATTGAAGCCCTAATCATGTCTCTTTAAGGTTTCAATTTGTCTTGCTACAATTCATGTTTTGATGCTTAATTGATTTATCTCGGGTTTTTGTTTGTTCTTCATATGGGTTATGTATGGGTTTGATCATCTTATGCATATAACATGTATAAATTATTATCTAGGTCAATTTGGATGACCGAGTCCTAGGCCTAGTAGAGTGACAAAAGAACCAATTGCGGGTTCTTGGGGTAATCAACATGAAAGACCGGAATAGATACCATGTTCTAGGTCTTAGTGTGTTTGTCGATTTCCATAGATTTATGCTTTCTCAAAGAACAACTTAGTAGATACCATGCGAAATCCTTTGAGAAAGAAAAGAATTACAGTAGATACCATGCCTAATTTGTTGCTTAGAGAAATCAATGGCTTTTGGAGTAGATACCATGCCCTTAGGCCGACAAACAGTGAGTATCTTGACATGAATATAGCATTGTGCATATTGTTTACCTTATTTGAGTATGATTAGCGGTGGATATCGAAGTCCTAGCCTTTTATTCTTATTATTTCAATTCAATCTTTAATATCGTTCCATTCACAATATCTTCTTAGGAATTTCTTTTTAAACATAGTTTACCAATCCTCGAGAGAATGATCTCGTATTTGCCGTCTATACTATCGTTTTGATCTTGTGCACTTGCGAGTAAAATGTGCATTTATTCGCCTATTTATTTAGGTGAATATTTGTACAACACTCAATCAACTCACTTGCTTCGCTATATTGCATGCACATTTGAAGAATTGAGGTGGGAATTTCTCTCTTTTCTATTAACAACGGATTTGTGTTCCTAGTCTTTTGGATAGGTTGCTGATATTGGGCGTCCAAAAATTTTGTGAAAGGCTTCCAAGACCTGGAAATAATGATTGCACTGAGTTATAATTAACTTGTGAATTTGATGGTATATGGATTAGTCATTTGGTTGCGAATGTGAAGATTTTATCATTTACACTGGACAACCACTGAACAGCAGTCGATAAACCATCACTCTTGAAGAGAATTTTGGGCAACTAGTCTTTTGGGCTCAGATTCCTACTAAATTTGAAATAAATCTTTTGGATATAGTTATGACTCATGAGTTGCAGTATACGAGGCAATGCATATCATAGAGGCTTAAGTTATGTAGGTGAGACACAAGATCTGCCGGAATGATTCAATTCCAATGAGCTCTAGCTGAAATGAGCTGCCTCCCCTTCCAAGAACAAGGCGGAGGGTGAGTTTGTGGATTCAAAACTTCCTCAGTGCGTAACTTACCAATTAAAAAACATCCACAACTACTTCCCCAGCATCCTGGAACTAAGTAGAGTTTATGTTGTACTTGTGCACATAACAACTCTTGTTGAGTATGCAGTTACTCATATACTCTCTATAGTTTATGTTACAGATATACATAGGTATGTGGCAACATAAAACCTCATGTGTCAATGGTTCTTGAAACTTCATACATCAATGGCCCCTGGTACCCACACAAATCTAAAACTACCATCCATATCAAAAAAATGTTTTTTTTTTTTTCTCCATTTTAGAAAACCCTAATATCTGACATGGAATTTCAAAATGATTATGAATTTGATGCATTATATAGATATGGAGACATTAACTTTGGACAAGTATTTTAAACATTAATTTTTGGGTGTGGATTTGGAGTTTTGGATATTTATAAATTGGTGTTTAGTTTTGATGCATATGTTTTAATAGTTTGTAGACAGGTCCTTTATTTTGGTTCATTGTTTTAAAATTTGGTTTTCAGAAGTTGATTCAAATATGGTTTCTTTCTCCATTACGCGGAAGAAGACGCCTTTCCAGAAACATAGAGAGGAAGAACAGGCAAAGAAAAAGGCAAGGGTTTTGATTAAACCATATAAGGTGATAGATTTTCACTAAAATGCATGCTAATAGTGGTTTGTTTTTGCAGAGAGCGCAGGATGAAACAGCTCGACTATACCAAGAGTTTGTGGAATCATTTCAAGGGGATTTTGCTCCTGGTTCAAAGGCATTTGTTCGAGGAGGAACTATCAATGGCAATGAGAAATTGAAGACTGATTCCGAAGGTCAGTGTCACCGAAAAAATTATACTGCCTTCTTTTGACTTATGACAGTTTCAGTTTTCAATTATATGTTTCTTCTTGTTTCATTTCAAAATATGGACAAATAAATAGTTTTGTATTATCTTGGGGACATGTTAATAAAAGTATGGGCCTTTTTATTCATTCACGGATGGCAGGTGAGAAGTCCAAAGATGGGGTATCTGTTCCAAAGAAGGGAAGTAGGTAAAAAAATGCTTTTGTTGCAATACTATTTTGATCAGGCATCAGAAGTAGGATATTTTTTTGGTCATGATATCCTCAGATTCAGGCTTGTATTATCTTAGGCTTGCAAAATAGATTGGAGAGTATTTTGGTGTAGGTCATTGTGCTTAAAAACTAGATTAGGCAAAGATTATTTGAGATGTTCGTCTTTTTTTAATAATAATAATAATAATAATAATAATAATAAATGAATATATCTGATCGAGAAGGGACTATAGAGCTTTTTAAGAGTTCACAGTTTTCTCACTTATACATGCTTTCATTTACTTTTCTTTATTTATGTATGTATACTCGAATGAGGCGGCATAGAAGTTGGACTTGGTGATTATAGAACTGAGAATGTACCCCCTACTTGTGAGTTCGAGGTTTCTAGCGTTTTTTGGGTCAAAGATTTGTTTAAATTTTGACCCTAATGACTTATTGAAAAAAAGTAGCTTGTTACGGATGGATGGTTGTTAATTTGAGCAGGGAAAATTGTCGCGTCAAAGCATCAACCATATTTTTTACTATTTTGAGGCCATCCACCAGCAGCACAAGTTGGTGCTAGATGATTGAAGAATATGAGTAATCTTTCTTTGGTTGTAGACGATGGAGGAATGTGGACAATATGCCTTCTTTGTAGTACTATTAAAAAAATATTGTTATATTTGACTATTGCAGATGTTTTCACCCAAAGACTTAGCACAGAGCATATATAACTTAAGACAACTAATTTTTGTACAAATCACTTTTTGGGCTGGAAAAGAACTTCTTCTTAACTTATTATTCACATGAATAATATAAACATTAAATCTTTTTAAGTTTGTGAGTGAAGAATGCACTCACTTTGCAGAACTTGCATTTAATGATTATTTTATAATCTCCCGTGTTGTACGCTTCTCAATGTGCATATGTTTTTGCCTCCATTTAGCAATGTCATATCTATGTATTCCCTCTATTTTGAATTTTTACTCGTGAACTCTATGAAGAGCGACTTCATTTTTGGTGCTTGCAATTCTAGCGAAGTGTTATTTTACTGCCCTTAGCATTCTTAGTAGACTCAATAAAATAGCCTTTTGGCTATTATGTTGAGTAAATTTAACTAAAAGATGAAAAACTCTCCTCTAGTGGACTTAGCACTTTAACCAAAAAAATCTGATGAGTAAACAGTACTCATCAAATTTGATGAATACTATTCACTCATCAAATCTTAAAAAATTAATATTTTTTCTCTACTTTTTTTTTCTTTTTTCTTTCCTTTTCTTTTCTTCTTCCTTCAGCTTCTTCCTTCCTCTCCCATGACAAAACTCACATAATAATAATAATAATAATAATAATAATAATAATAATAATAATAATATAAATAATANATCAAATTTGATGAATACTATTCACTCATCAAATCTTAAAAAATTAATATTTTTTCTCTACTTTTTTTTTTTCTTTTTTTCTTTCCCTTTTCTTTTTCTTCTTCCTTCAGCTTCTTCCTTCCTCTCCCATGACAAAACTCACATAATAATAATAATAATAATAATAATAATATAAATAATCTTCTAAATGTGTTTTTTTTATCACAAATTTTTAGGAAAAATATAAATTTTTATAAAAATATGACCGTTAGAATAAGACAACAATTTAAAAATATGAACATTAAAAAAAAAGACAAATTTTTCAAAACATGACCATTAAAATAAGACAAATATTCAAAAATATGACGGTTAGTAAAAGATAAACATTCAAAAAAATATAAATGTTTGAAAAAGAATAAAGAAATATTTGAAAAATAATATTTAAATAGAATAGTGATAGTGGATAGTTAATTTGTTGAGGCTGCTAGGGATGCTTTAAAAAAATTGATAGTTAAAATAGAGAAAAATAATTTTCAGTTAAATTGGCTAGTAAAATTTGTTGAGTCCACAAGGAATGCTCTACATCTCAGTTGCTATTTCAATCTTGGAGTTATGAAGGTTTAATATTTCATGAGATTCTTACTTATCAAAAATATATTTCATGAGAATCTACCTGCTTTTTTATTCTTTTATAGACTGTTTGTTAATTATCAAACTAATTGTAAAAATATTTCTTTGTTTTTATATGGATTATTTTTATATCTTTGTTAAGTTTTTGAGTCCAATGGGTGATTTTCTCGGTTGATATTTCCTGATGTATTTGTTTTTGTTTAAATATATTGCACTCAATATTGCAAATCACTAGTTAAAATAATTGTGGACTCTTTCAATTAATTTTTATTTTAAATTCACTAAATTCTATTTATGATATAAATCATGTAAGCAATGGCAATGGCAATGACATGAAGAGTAAGTTAATTTAAATCATGTAAGCAATGGCTTCCTCCTGTAAATCGAGGAATTTTAGTTATGGATACGGGTCTTTACCTAAGACAGGGTTTTTCTATAGGCTTTCTATGGTTCATTTCTCCTAATATAGGAGTAGAAAGGGAATACCTATATCACAAGAAACCGGTCGGGAAATATCAACAACATAGGGTGTTTTACTCTTATCTCATCCAAGGCTCTCCGACCTTCATTTTAGCTGGTAAGCTCAAGGCTTTGAAAGTTGACTTAAAGAAAAGCAATGAGGAAGTATTTGGCAATGTAGAAAGGAAGAAGAAGGTCCTTTTGGAGGAGTTACAAGTTCTTGGTATCATTGAAGAAGAAAGGGCTTTAGGTGTGAAGGAGAGTATGAGGAAGGCAGAAATTGTTAGCAAATTAGAAAGATCCATTCTCTTGGAGGAAGTGAATTGGAGGCAAAAATCTAAGATCTTGTGGCTCAAGGAGGGTGACAATTGCATGGAGTTTGTGTGGGTGGCGGAGACCATGCAATTCCAATATGGAAACATTCATTGGAATATTCTATTTACTCGACCTATGCATGATTGGGAGGTGGAAGTGGTTTCTAGGTTTTTTGAGTTGTATTCTCGAAGAGTAAGATATGGACGCGATGATACAATTTGTTAGATTCTATCGAAAAGGAAATCCTTTGAAGTGAAGTCTTACTATCAGGTATTATCTAATCCTATAAGGTCCACATTTCCTTGAAAGAGTATTTAGAAAGTTAGGCTCTTCCAATAGTGACATTCTATGTGTGGACAGCGACTCTAGGAAAAATATTAACCTTGAATAATCTGCGTAAGAGGACTATAATTGTGATGGAGTGGTGTTGCTTGTGTAAGAAATGTGGAGAGTCTACAGACCATTTACTCTTTCATTGTGAGGCTGAAACAGAGATGTGGAGTGTGTCTTTTTAGCTATTTGGTATTGCTTGGGTTATGCCTCGCAGGGTGAGGGAGTTGTTGGGAAGTTGGATGGGACAATTGGGCAACCATAATGCTTTGAACATATGGAGGTTGGCTCCTTTGTGTTTGATGTAGTGTCTTTGGCAAGAGCAGAATGCAAAGAGCTTTGATGATCGTGAGAATGGATTGCTATAATTGAAGAAGATGATGTTACAAACCCTGTATATATAAAGAGTGGCATAGAATACTACGCATTTTTCTAATTTTTTTGAGTTTTTAGCATTATGTCCTTCTTTCTTTATAAGTTAGGAGTTCTCTTATATACTCTCTGTGTAATAAAATTGCACCCATTTGCACTTTGAATGAATATACACTATTAATCAAAAAAAAAAAAGGGGGGGATTACCTGCTGTACATGCTGAGAAAGGGCGAGTTTGGGGGAAACTGGTTTTCATGAATAGCTCATTGTATTTCCTCGGTTCATTTCTTAGTTTTGGTGAATGACTCTCCCATAAGCTTCTTTAGCAGCTCTCGGGGCTTGTGTGTGTTCGGTGCAAAGAAGCCATCGGCTTCATCGGTTTCACTAAATTTGTTTCGTTTGGTGAAAAAAGGCTTCAAATGACGTAAGTTTTTTGTAGGTTTCTTCGCACCGGACACACACAATGTGGCGACCGGATTTCATCACTTTTTTTAAAAAAAAAAATGAAATCAAATAGTCACAGAAGCTCATGTAAAGCCTACATCATCAACTCATAATCTGAGCATATCATATCAGAGTTAATAACATACACGCAGCGGAATCAAATAACATAACATGTGAGAGAAACACAACTTGGAGCTGACATATACTATATACAACAATTTTACAACACATGCTATACAACAAAAAAGGCTATCAAAAATGCCACATACGGCATAGCCAAAGTACATCAATCTGTTTCTACATATACAATAACATGATATATAACAAAAACTAGACTACTATAAGAGTCTATACAAAATACTCAATGGGCGTACATCGCCCTTAGACATGATATCTTAAGTAAGCAATCACTGGATCTTCATTAAGATCCGTTGTACCTACAACAACAGCATAATCTATGCAATCATAAAGATCATCCATGATTACATAGGGAATGACAGAAGAAAGGGTGAGTCAACAGTTCATAAAGAATGAAAACTCCCCCGAGGGTTTTCGCATTGAGCCAAACTTTATTTATGCAATCGTTTACAATAACAGCTATTCAACTTCATAAAAATCTTATTTTGTTATTCAAACTCAGTGTAGCTGATAAAGTAAACAACACATTCATAAAGCATTTTGAATCTTTATATATAGCTGTGAATGTATGCATATGCTCCAAAATACATTCAGAGACATATACATATAAACTCATATAATGCATAACTTGTACATAATAAAATTTCACAAAGCATCATATGCAAATCAGTTGTAAACATAGACATAAGTTCTTTTCTATTAAGACTCTTATGCATACCAATACATCTAGCATGAAATACCTCTTAAACCAATACACATAAATCATCAAGAACAATGCAATGAATGCTTTAATCTTCCACTTTTTTTTACTTTCGTAATGTGTACAACATACTTAACAGACTCAACCTGAACAACTGCACATACCGACCTCAAGGACAACTCCCTAGCCTTGCGCATAACAGGCCCAGTCCTAGCACTTAGGTGTAACGGGCCCAACCATAGCACCTTTTATCACTTTCTTTACTTTCATCTTATGGGCCCAGCCCTCTTCTTTATTTCTTGAGTATTAACTCATGTTCATGCTCACATATCAATGCACATGCTCATATCTATGCACTTATAAATCTCAACATAACATCATGTCTCAACAATTGAAATTAAATCAGTTCTCATTCATCATAAGCCAAAATCTCAAAGCAACAAAGTACTCAATAATCATAGTATCTCTTTCATATCTTAACACTTTCAAAATCACAACAACAATATCAATCATATCTCATCAAATACTTCATAAAAAATTGAAAGTATCAAATAATAATAAATCATCCTTAAACAACATATGAATGGCTCGATCTTTTCATAGTTTTAAACATTCTTTAAAAGCATTAAAATTATATTCTTTCTAAACTTGTTTATCATTTATAAAACATCTACAATCATTTATGAAATCATTCGAAAACATAAAACGTATTTCATCTTCAGTGAGTAAAGATTACTCACCTCAATCCTTTGATGCTTTAACAATACACTCACTCAATCACCTAGCCACAATGAGCTGCAATATCATATTGCATGCAATTTTAGATACCATCTACAACTTACAACACAATTTCTAAGAATACACAAGTGCTTAACAACATCATAAGCACTAGCCCCATAATTACCCATCACTTGACGAGACTCAAATCACAAACCCATAAGTTAAGACAGCTACTCTCCTAGCAGTTCGCTATGGATATATGCAGAACTACACAAAACATAGTTGAACTAGAACACTTATCACAAATATACGAAGCCCGATCGATAGAACTTTGATCCAACGTTTAAACTTCACCAATATGCTAAATCCTAAGACAACATAACATGATTAAGCAACATGCATGCCACATAGTTTAATCAAAAGTGGATAAACTAAAATTTGAGAATTTACCTCAAATGATCGGTTAGAATGATAATCTAACACCGAGGAACACTTTGCCGGTGTTGGATTATACAATGGGACATTCAAAAGATCATCATCTTAGAGTTTAAGTGAAAGCCCATGGGAGAGAAGGGAGCTTTTGGTCGTTTCAAGTGATAAAAATGGAAACTGGAACTGAAATTTCATGTTTCAATCATATATAGTCCAAAAGCTGACATAACCGGTTGAATGGCTAAATAGGCTGGTCGACCACCCTCTCACAAAATGGCTCAATTTCATTTAATGGAGCAAGCCGGTCGAATAGATAAATATGCCGGTCGAACGGACACATGCAAACCGTTCGAACGCCCATTGGAACGGAAATTAGAACGGATGTCTCTGTGGCTCCAATTTTAAATTCTAAAATGGCCCAGTCGAACGCCCATTAGAAGGGCCAATGAAACGGGTAGTTCTGTGGCTTGTCCGGTCGAACGAGCATTCTAAACTAACTCCAAAAATTTGCTGTGTTCAGCATCCATACTCAACAACATACACTTATTTCCATCACAGAACAAAATTAAGTAATACAATTTTAAGCGCTTCTATTCTAGTAAGAACGTGAGATTCAAATTTCGGCTGCACCGTTTTCACTAATTTTGATCAGAAATATATGATGGCTAAAGCTTGTATGTATCCGGTGCAAAGAAACCTAGAAAACAGTTTTATCATTTGCAACAATTTTTCACAGAACAAAATTAAGTAATATAATTTTAAGAGTTGTTATTCTAGTAAGAACGAGATATTCAAATTTCGGTCGCCTCGTTTTCACTAAATTTTGAACAAAAATATATGATGGCTAAAGCTTGTGTGCATCCAGTGTGTAGAGACTTAGAAAAAATTTATATCATTTGCAACAGTTTTCCTCATAACAAAATTAAGTAATACAATTTTAAGAGTTTCTATTCTAGTAAGAACGAGATATTCAAATTTCGGTCGCGTTGTTTTCACTAATTTTGATCAGAAATATATGATAGTTAAAGCTTGTGTGCATCTGGTGCGAAGAAACCTGGTAAAAAGTTATGTTATTTGCAACAGTTTTTCACAGAACGAAATTACGTAGTACAATTTTAAGAGTTTTTATTCTAGTAAGAACGAGAGATTCAAATTTCGGTCTCGTCATTTTTACTAATTTTGATCAGAAATATATGAAGGCTAAAGCTTGTGTTCATTCAGTGCAAAGAGACCTAGAAAAAAGTTATGTTATTTGCAACAATTTTTCACATAACGAAATTAAGTAATACAATTTTAAGAGTTTCTATTCTAGTAAGAATGAGAGATTCAAATTTTGGTCTCGTCATTTTCACTAACTTTGATCAGAAATATATGATGGCTAAAGCTTGTATGCATCCGGTGTGAAGAAACCTAGAAAACAGTTATATCATTTGCAACAGTTTACAACAGAACGAAATTAAATAATACAATTTTAAGAGTTTCAATTATAGTTAGAACGAGAAATTCAAATTTCAGTCGCGTCGATTTCACTAATTTTGATCAGAAATATATGATGGCTAAAGCTTGTGTGCATCCGGTGCGTAGAGACCTAGGAAAAATCTATGTCATTTGCAACAGATTTCCTCATAACCAAATTAAGTAATACAATTTTAAGAGTTTCTATTCTAGTAAGAATGAGATATTTAAATTTCAGTCGCCTCATTTTCATTAAATTTTGATCATAAATTCATGATGGCTAAAGCTTGTGTGCATCCGATGCGAAGAGACCTAGAAAAAAGTTATGTCGTTTGCAACAATTTTCCACAGAACGAAATTAAGTAATACAATTTTAAGAGTTTTAATTCAAGTAAGAACGAGAGATTCCAATTTCAGTCGCGCCGTTTTCACTAATTTTGATCAGAAATATATGATGGCTAAAGCTTGTGTGCATCCTGTGCGAAAAAACCTAGAAAAAAAAAGTTATATCATTTGCAACAATTTTCCACAGGGTAGTAGTAAAGGAAGAACACTCCGACGTGGCCTCGAGCCTCGCATTCCCTATGGAGAGTGTTCTCCACTTTACAGATTATAAGGTAGTTCTCAAAAAATGATAAGATGAATAATGGCTCTGACGCAAGGGCATCCACCTCTCCGAGGTGGAGTCACTTGACGGTCATTAGGAATCTAATTGATGGTACACACTTAACTAATTGAGGGTATTAATCTCCCCAAGGAGGTATGTTATCCTTTGGTTAAACACTGAAGAAAATCGACTATTTATTAATATCTTTTTGGTATTAAGAATGAGCTTGTGTCTCGCCTAATCAAGGTGATTAAAAGTTCATCAACTTGGCCTTGTGCCTTGCATTCCCTACGGAGGGAATTTTTAATTTACGGAATTGGGTTGTCGTTGCTTTTAAACTTTATATTTTTGGGTTTTTGCATATCTAGTTTAATTGCTAAATTATGCCCTAATTGTAATTCATTATAATTTCAGTTTTTACTCCTTATGATCTATCTAATTTACCTACCGGACCTTTCTTAATTATCTCATCCCAAAATTATTATGAGTGGTGGAATATTTTCGATAAATCTTTGACAAGGAAAGGACGTTGTTTCCTTAATGAACAATCTAAGCATCCAGGCTTTAAAGCCAGCGAAGAACAAAATAAAAGATATACTCAGTGAAAGTTTCTTAACAGTACCCACTAGAGATCGAGCATATCTTGACATCTGTGGACCCAAAGCTTTATGGTAGGTTGCAAAATCTAATGTATGCTTCAAATATGCTGAAGCATTTGAAAGAATATTTAGGAGAAGATGGTTCATCTCTTCCAAGACAGACGATACAAGTGAGGATGATGTTTGGTCAACTGACAAGAAAATTGTCAAGTTGAAAGAACTCGGTATGTTAGGAATAGAGGTGAATAATCAATCTAGTATTGATATGATCCTTCAGTCTGTCATTGATTCATGTGAAAGAAAGATGAAGTTGAAAGGTAAAGAGGTTTGCTCTTCATCAGGATCACAAAGTAAAATAATGAATAGTGCCACTTGTCCACCTTGCATTAGAGAGATAGGTAGCTCATCTAATTCAGAATCGAAAAGTCAAGAAATAGATGAAGAAGCCAAGGATGTCATTAAAGCTGGGAACAAGCCAAAACATCAGAAGATGATTTGTTTCTTCAATGGGTGTGAAGGACACAAAGCTAAAGAATGCCCTGAATATTTACTCAATAAGGGTTCAGGTAATATTTTCCTTAGTTTATATGTTATTTAGTTAAATCCCACAGAATTTATTTCAGTGTGAGGATTTGGTTACTAAACAAGCATGCAACTTGTTGCAGGGGCTACAAAGAGCCAAATAAACAAGAGGAAGAATATATGAACAGTGAGGATTTGAAGGTGGATCCATATCCACAGGCAAATGAAGAATATTTAGATCAAACTATTTTTGTAAAAACACTTTGCAATAAAAGGAATTGATATTTCTCCAATTCGAGTATTACTTGTAGTTTGCTTTAAATATAGTTTTATAATCTATTAAGAATCTTTCTATTACCATGCATATTTATTCAAGAAAGACTTAGGTTTTCTTTTATACTAATAAATTGTTCATCCATCAAAGATTCAAGGACCAGTCCGAATGAGCCCTATAAGCCCATTGGATCTTAATCAGATCCTAGTCCAAGTATCCTTAATGTAAGCTCTTGAACAAAGATCTGTATGAAAAGGACGAGTGTCTTGGTTTAATTTTGATATATTCTTGAAAAATGAAGATGTTTACAGATAAAGCTCCTAGAGGTATCCAGAAAACAAGCTATATCTATTGAAGAATAATTAATCAGAATGATGCCTCTTGCACATGATTGGCTAATACCATAGAATGTGTAAATTACTGAGAATAAATAAGTAATAGAAGTTTTTTGCTCTTACTTAGGTTCTTAAGGAACATCAATAGATGTTTTAAGAATGAAAGTTTTTTCTTTTGAATATATGTGTATACATTCAAAGAAAAGTAGAGATAAGATTCTAATAGATCAATCGATTATTCAGGTTGGTGTCAGAATTAATTTTTATTTTAATATAATATCTAGTGCATACCATATTGTAGTGGGAGTATACATATTCTATAGAATAGTAAACTACAATATTATTTTTTTTATATGGATAAATGCTTTGATTAGTTGAACTACCAACTAAATCTAATAACTTGTAAAATGCCTAAAAGCATTTAAGCTCAGAAATTGTACTTGAGTTTACGAGTAGGAGTAAGAATAGATGAGAAGGATAAAACCTTCAAAGTAACGGTGATAAAGAATTTTCCTCACAAAGATGGGGATCAACTATGAGAAAAATTCCTTATCAAGAACCATGTTTAAATATCTATTCAGATGGTCATAAGTTTCCATTATGATAAAAGTATCTAATGGATACAATTAGACAGATGCTTAGCTAAAAGATCCAGATAGCCTTAAAGCAGGATACCTAAATGTATCTATGGCTTTGAACTAATATCATAGGTTGTCAGAATATCAAATGTCTTGATAAGACAACATATGCAAAGGAAGTTGTACCAAAGCATAAATGAAGTATTAATAAAGGTCACACATCATAAGCTAATGATGTGAGATTTATCACACAGAAGACCATTGTCAAAAGTTTTCCTTGTGACTTATTAAATACTTGTTTGTGGTCGTAAGTGGAACCGAGAATTCCACCTAAACTATAACATGCCAACTTTGAAATTTGTCTTAATCAAGTGAAGCAGTGTGGCTTCAGGTTGACATTGTTGGTATTATAACAAGGTAAGAATTTACGGGGCTATGCACTGAACAGGACCATATGAGCCATTGTTATTCTATTATTAACTGTCATAGATAATGATTTGCATAATAGACATTTGATTGGATTTTACTCTAAATTTTGAGAAGTGTGAACCAGATGTCAAGTGATGATTGCTTTGATGTATCTCAGTGAGATCAAATCAATGGTCATACATTCTTTGTACGTTGGGCAATCATCATGTAGCATTGTGGCAGATCACTCTTCAAGAATGAATCCAACTCCTTTGTAAGAAATCAAAGTGATAAGGATATTCTCCTTGTTTTATGATCAATAAGAAAGGTCATCCTGAATCTTAATCCTAAGTGGTTTCAATGATATTTAACTGAAACGATGTACAAGAATGAGTTGAATCTCATAAGGTACATTTGGATGATTTATGAAGTTTGAATCCGAGTACTCAAGAAAAAGATATAGCAAACAAAGTGACAGTTATACTCATCTTTGTTTTTACTATGGAATTATCCATGGGGGTAATTTAGTAATTTCAAGATTGTCGCCAAATGATTAATTATTTTTAGCAAAGTATGAATTAGAGTGCAGTCACAATTATTTAGTGAAATTAATTGTAATTATTTGTCAAGGAGATTAGTTATTTAATAACTAGTTTTTATGAGATTAATGAAGCTAATTCTATATTCCTTTCGAGTCCCTTCTTGATCTGTTGCAAATTGACTAGTATTTTGATGAGTCATTATTTATTTATTTAATTGCATATATGTTTTTATTTAAATAAGACATAAGCTAGAAATTAATATTTGAATTAATTTGGTCATGTTTTATTTTAAATAAAATGGGCTTAAAAATTAATTCTTAAAAGTTATTTGGTTTGGACAGTTTTAGGTCTAAGGAATTTAATTCATATAGCTTAATCCAGAGAGATATGAGTATTGGGCTGCAGACAGTCCAAGCCCATATAGGGAAAAGGAGCATGTGGGCTAGGGTTAAAACCCTAGCCTTTGGCCGACTACATGGGGAGCATTAAGCTCCCCATGGCTGGCGGCTACAAGGGGTAATATTCCCTTGGGGTTCTGGAGCCTTCCTTTTACCTCTTTTCCAAACAGACCTATAATTATAAATAGAGACTCAGTAAAGCAGTTTTACTTATTCTTCAGACACTCTGAATTCACAAACTCTTGTGACTACACAATAGAACTATATGTTCTTAGTTCTTTAAATTAGTGAGTAAAATAATAGAAGAGAAATTATTTTCTATTGCTTCAAAAGGAGAGACCATACTCTTTGTTATATTCAGCCATCAAGAAGAAGATCCGAAATTCTCAAGAACAAAGTGTTCTTCATGATCTTCGAAGTTCATCGTGTTCATCTTGTTCTTCATCAATCCTAGAAGTTTTACAACAAGTTCTCTAAAGAATTAGAAGTCCTTTGAAGACATTGAAGTTTCACAAGTTTGGTGTTCTTCATGTTCTTGACAAAGCTTCTTCATCTTCAAATATCAACTATGAAGAAGATGAAGAAATCACAAGAAGATGATAAACCAAAATCTCCTATCCTCCTTGAAGAGGCTGAAGAACTGATAAGTCTTGAATGTTACGCATTCAAGCCCCTTAACTCGCATGTGTTATACCTTAGTTTGTATTGTTATCTAATATTTTTTTTGTGTTTTAGTGTTTTCTATATTTTCAGGTCTTAGTGAGAATTCAAGACATATCATGGACATTAGGCTTGAAAGTATTTTGAAGGAAGTTAAATGCTGTAGAAGGACTGACGCTCGAGCGCCCAATTTTGGTGCTCAAGCGCCAGCCGCAAGGAGCTTGGCGCTCGCAAGCAACGGCGCCAAAAATTGATACGCACGCGAGCGCGCACCGATTTTACATTTATAATTAACCGCTCGCGTTAGATCACACCTTTGCAGGATAGTTCTAAAAAGAGGGTATCGATCTGCAGGGACTATAATGGTTGTTCGTCAAGCCTTCGAGGTGTTCTCTAGCTTGACTCATGAAAACAAAAGGTTTTGTTTTAAAAACTTAAAGACATAAAGTTAAATGACTTTAAACATAAATGACATAAACTTTAAATGACATAATTGTAAATGACATAAAGTGTAAATGACATAAATGTAAAGACATGAATGTAAAGATAAAGATAGAATGCAGATTGTATCCAACTTCGGATCTTTAATAAAGGCATAATATGAGTGTGTAAAGGTTGTCAATCCTTACAACGATCTCATCAAGAATTTACTATCAAAAGAAAATGGAAGCATCATAATTTCGCACTAGTCACTCACCTAAATGACATAAATTTAAATGACATAAATCTAAACCTACATGTGAGGTAACTCGTGTTCCCTAGCATGCGATATAAGTCCTCTTAATAGCCTACCCAATATCATGAAATAAGCATAAAGCACCATAGGTTTCAACCCATCTTTCCCTCTATTCTAAGTTAAGCTAACATGGAATTGAGTTGTGGTCCCTAGCATACCCTATCAAACTCACATAACATCAAGTCAAAAGCATCATTGCATAGCTTGTGTAAATCATTCAAAACTTAAACAATTCTTCATAGACAAAGAACAATCTATTTCTCAAATGATATTATCATTAAGCACAATCCATAAGCATATGCAATCATCATACCATTTATATAAAATCCTATCTAAATACAATCAACCTCAACTCATAACCCCATGGAAAATTACTTCAAACCCTAAATAGGAATCATCCCCTCAAGGATTTGGATTTCTTCATTGAAATTGAAGAAATCCATTTCCTAAGGAGTATTGGAGTTATGGGTTGAGTTCTACACTATGTACAAAGCAAAATAAATGAAAACTAAACTAAAAACTACAACAAAAACACATTGGGTCGGGCTGTACAGAACACCCACTGCTTCTTCCTTTTCTTTTCTTTTCTCTCTCGGATAGAACACATATATAGAGGCAAAGGAGCCTTGATCTTTCTTAAGGAAAGATCAAGCTAAAGATCTATCTTCCAGCTGTTTAGGAGTCCTCTAGGAAGTGAATTCGGCGCCCACCTTCATCCCTTAAGCTGCAATTGTTGATAAATTTTCTGGGATTTCAGATATTTGTTGATATTTTCGCTTCAGGAAGATTCTTGAACTTCACCGGCATTTTTGACCCTCAAGACGTCCGAATCTGATCTTTCACATAATATAGCTTTTGTGAGTCTGGAAGTCTTCTTTCCAACGCCCCTCACCTTGACTCAATCCGATTTTTTTACTGGGAGATATGGCCAAAACAGTACGCGGAGGTCAGTGATGAAACTGCTCTAGATGCTTCTGGAAGCGACGGCACTCGAACACCACTTTTGGGCGCTCGAGCGTCGGGCGCTCGATCCTCGTTTCGGGCGCTTGAGCGTCCATTTTTTGCTTTTGCTTTTGCTTAATGATTTGTTCCTTTTTGAGTCCTCTTTCCAATGCCTTTGACTTTGCCTCAATCGGAGTTTTGAGCTAAGAGTTATGATCAAAAGAGTGCGCAAAGGTCATTGGTCAGCAGCTTTGCAAAAGTTGATGTATTTTCAGTCCGAATTTGATAGAATTGTTTGTGTTTTTTATTAAGCCCTACAAAATAAGATAAACACTAAAACATAACAAGATATTAAATTACAATACAAACTAAGGCTTAACATATGCCCGTTAAGAGGCTTAAATGTGTAACATTCAGTAGTTATCAAGAACTATGTGAGTAAAAACATCCTTTTACTTTTAGTTTGTTTTTAGAATTGATCAAAGCATGCTTATACTTGAAGTTCATGATCTTAGATCATAGAAATTTTTTTATATTCCGTTGTGCCATATTTTCTTACGATTTCATGCATGATCCCCAACAATGTGCATTCGGTGCGAAAAAACCTAAAAAAAAGTTATGTCATTTGCAACAGTTTTTCACAGAACGAAATTAAGTAATACAATTTTAGAAGTTTCTATTCTAGTAAGAAGGAGAGATTCAAATTTCAGTCACGTCGTTTTCACTAATTTTGATAAAAAAATATATGATGGCTAAAGCTTGTGTGAATTCGGTTAGAAGAAACCTAAAAAAAAGTTATGTCATTTGCAACAATTTTCAATGAAACGAAATTAAGTAATACAATTTTAAGAGTTTTTATTCTAGTAAGAACGAGATATTCAAATTTTGGTCGCCTCGATTTCACTAAATTTGGAACAGAAATATATGATGACTAAAGCGAAAGTGCATCCAGTGCATAGACACCTAGAAAAAGTTATGTCATTTGCAATAGTTTTCCTCAGAACGAAATTAAGTAATACAATTTTAAGATTTTTTATTCTAGTAAGAACGAGATATTCAAATTTCGGTTGCCTTGTTTTCATTAAATTTTGATTATAAATATATGATGGCTAAAGCTTGTATGCATTCGGTGCGAAGACACCTAGAAAAAAGTTATGTTATTTGCATCAGTTGTCTACAAAACAAAATTAAGTAATACAATTTTAAGAGTTTCTATTCTAGTAAGAACAAGATATTCAAATTTTAGTGGCTTCGTTTTCACTAATTTTGATCAGAAATAAATGATAGCTAAAGCTTGTATGCATCCAGTGCGAAGAGACCTAGAAAAAAGTTATGTCATTTGCATCAGTTTTCCACAGAACGAAATGAAGTAATACAATTTTAAGAGTTTCTATTTTAGTAAGAACGAGATATTCAAATTTCGGTTACGTCGTTTTCATTAATTTTGATAAAAAATAGATGATGGCTAAAGCTTGTGTGCATCCGGTGCTAAAAAACCTAAAAAAAAGTTATATCATTTGCAACAATTTTCCACATAACGAAATTAAGTAATACAATTTTAAGAGTTTGTATTATAGTAAGAACGAGATATTCAAATTTCGATCATCTTGTTTTCATTAAATTTTGATCATAAATATAGAATAGCTAAAGCTTGTGTGCATCCGGTGCGAAATAACCTAGAAAAAAGTAATGTTATTTTCATCAGTTTTTTACCGAACGAAATTAAGTAATACAATTTTAAGAGTTTCT
The DNA here is from genome assembly GCA_900184695.1 of Betula pendula. Taxonomy (NCBI): domain Eukaryota; kingdom Viridiplantae; phylum Streptophyta; class Magnoliopsida; order Fagales; family Betulaceae; genus Betula; species Betula pendula. The sequence continues at coordinate 625,617 of FXXK01000244.1, read as the reverse complement.
ATTCTAGTAAGAATGAAATATTCAAATTTCGATCGCATCGTTTTCACTAATTTTGATCAGAAATATATGATGGCTAAAGCTTGTATACATCCGGTGTGTAGAAACCTAGAAAAAAATTATGTCATTTGCAACAGTTTTTCACATAACAAAATTAAGTTATACAATATTAAGAGTTTCTAAAAAAAATGTGTCATTTGCAACAGTTTTGCACAAAACGAAATTAGGTAATACAATTTTAAAAATGTAAACTCAAAAGTGATTCAAAAGCTTGGTGTGCTTAGTAATTTGCATGTAGCATTGTACTAACACTATTCCAAATAAAATAAATATTTTGATTAGTTATTGACATGACATGCTACACGATCATCTTAGATGCCACATATACCACTAACGTGTCAACAATTTCGATAAAATAAATCAGGCCTCATTGACAAAATGACTTAATTGCTGTCATATTTGAAAGTTCATATATTTCAAGAATGAAGTTCGAATATATGTCAAATTTCAAGGACCAAAAGTGTATTACAACCTAAATTTAAAATAAACAGTACATAATCTCTCAAATCCCTTTCACATGTACTTAGAACATTTGATGAAGACCAAAAATCTCATACAAGGGCTAGTGATTAAGGATATACTCAACTTTGTGGGAATAACAGGATTGCGTTATAATTAACAAAGGTTTTTCCAACTACTCTTCAAACCCGTCAATCTCAAAGTTTAGGATAACCACCCCTCCTAAAAAATGGGCTCAACTCTGAATTCCTCTGTAGTACAAAAATTTGCAGCATCTGCAACTATCTTCTTGCGCCAATTATATTTTCCAACTCTGAACATAGATACCCATAATCAGAACCTAATTGTATCCTCCATCAATCATAATTCATCGTGAACCTTGGGCTCTAGGTCAATCTTTTCATTAGATGAGCCATCAGGGTCTCTGGTTGATTGGCCACTTTGGTTGAAATTCTCTTCAAAAGTCGAGTTGGGATTAGTCGCATTCTCCCCACCACTCTCAGTTTCATTCTTCATAGGCTTCTCAATTTTAGGCTTTGGCTTGGGAATTCGATTAATGCTAGTAACCTGCAAAAATATCAACTACTTATGGAAGACTGTACGACCAACATATAGAAACATGTTGTACGCTATATACTCTACTTCCTTAATAAGAAAGGGAATTAGAACACTACCTTTTCTTGCAGACTGAAAAACTTCGTATATACTTCTTCAGACGTGAATACCGGAGCACTGAAACCCGAGGCCCTTGAGAAAAAGAAAAAGGAAAAACAGCTTAGTATATGGAGAAGCTTGCAAATGGCAGGCTGAACATCAGCAATCAGGGAAAAATCATATTCGAACTTGGGAAACTAGGGCTTGGCTCCTTCCATTATCAAAGAAAGTTAGTTCAATGATACAGTAGATGCCAGTTAGTACAAGAGTTTTGCAAAATGCTAGTTCAAAGAAATAGAGATTAACCATTTAATGTTTAGACTATAGTTGTTTTGACGTACCTCATAAAATTAACACTTCTATTCACAATAAAATATTACAAAAGCTAAAAGATCAATTTAATAACTGAATAAGTCGATTTATTTCCATAAAGAAAACAATAAAAATTGAAACATTTGGTAGCCTAGTTATGTGTGTGTATATATACACACACATCCAAACATATATACATATACAAGAGATAAACTTATCAAAAAAAAAAAAAATATATATATATATACACACACACTAGGGAGAAAAGATTTCTAGAAAATATATCGTTTAAGAAAAAACGAGCTTTAAGAAATTTTTTATGAGAGAATATGAGTACGTAAGTGTTAATATGAGGGGCATGAAATGACTTGCACCTCTCGAGCGGCGTAAATCATTTTACCCCCTAGATGCCTCATTTTCCTTCAATTTCAAAAATCATTTCTGTTAACTAATGTTTTTCTTCCACACTACTAAACACCTACGAAAAACATTTTCGAGAAAAGTTTTTACATCGAAGCAAACGAAGTCTTATATTTCTACAAATTGTCCAATGACTGCAAATGACGCTGCATTATAAAAAAAATATCATATAGAATCTCATTTTGATTTTCTGGGATGACATCATCGAATCAACAGTACTTTTGCTGAAATCTACCAACCCATAAGTCCTGATTGTCATCTCATGTTAACATGACAATTATCTAGAGGCTAATAAAAAGTAGAGTAATGCTAGAAACTATAATTTTAGGGAGATGTTATAGCATCTACCCGTATCCCTCTCCTATCCTTCTATTTTTTAAAATCACCATTAAATTTGTAGTCCCATGTGTGAACCCACATGAAACTCATAGATCTAATGATAATTTTGAAAAGTAGAAGGATGAGAGAAGGATAAGAGAATGAATTGTAACACTTATCATATTTTTATTCCACAATTATCTCACAATTCTGATGTGACAGTCCTAACTAACCCTTAGATTAATCATTGTAAAAAAAAAAAAAATTCAAAGGTTAGTTGAAACTGTAATGTCAACATTGTGGGATAGTTGTAAGATAAAAAAATTTGGTATATAGCATTATTCTAAAAAAGTAATGAAAGGCCCTTTACATTTTCAATAAACATCCCTATGCCAATTTAAAGTTTCCTATTTAGAGAGATCCTGGAAATTCAAAAATAAAATAAATAAAAATGTAAAGAAGCTAACATATGATTTTTCCATGTTTACATATGTAAAGTGGTATGCAAATTAAATGCTCGAACACATTCAATTAGGATGATTTAAGAATATTCTATTATCATAGGGAAATCACAATAGGTGGATCCTGACCAAAATCTGATGAGATCATGGTTAGAAGCCAGCAGACTCCAAAATTTAGGCAAAGCTCATAAAGAGTATCTGCTCTGGATCAGAGTGACAATTACCCTACTGCCAATACCAATTTGAAGCATTTAGTTTTTCAAAACAGTCAGTCATTGGGGCCTAATCCTCTTTTATGTGACTAAATGAGGTATCTATTTGTTACACTATTCACCATGATGCAGCCATTTGCATGACTCCTTTTTGAACATGAATGCATGGAGCGATTGCCATAAGCAAAAAGTTGCACAAAGAAAGTTAAAAGAAATAAAAATAGCACAAAGAACAAGAACATAAACAACCTACCTCTTCTGCTCAGCCTCTTTTTTGTCCAACCAAATCCTGAACGTGTCAGCATCACTCAAAACCTGAATTTACCAAACATATCAACTCCCATACCAAAGCAAGACAGGACAACAACTCGAAGTCATCCCACAAATTGAAAACGGATTCATAAAGACAATGCAATTGAGTAAAATGATTGAACACCTCATCTATTTTATCTTTAGGAAGCCAAAATTTGTTTGTCTTCCAGCCATGTACTATCTGCAAATGCTCAGGAAAGAAAATCATCAATGCACAGGTCACATTACCTCATAACTAATTAAAGCAGCATAGGAAATAGAAAATTTGGAGAAAGATTCATGGCCATTCCAGTTTAAAAACGGCAACCATTTTTGGGTCTTTAATCTACAAGACAGACATTTTGAAGGAAAAAAAAAAACCTTATATGCAAGCCAATAAAGCAATATGTACTTCCATAAGAGCATATTCTCACACCCCCACCCCAAAAATCTTTCTTCACTTCACTCAAAAATAAAACAGGAAAGACGATTATTACCTGCATAAGATGGTCAGCTTTTGTGAAATATTTTTTGCAAATAAAGAAAAGAAAAAACATATCATGTCAACTGACCCTCTCACTCTACTCCATATGACCAAGTTCTCAAACAAATTTGGACTTTTCACAATTTTTGAAAATTGGAACAATTTTATAAGTATCAAGACAGAATCTGAGGCAATTTTTTGTGGACTAGAATTTTGTTTCTTTTCTTCATTCGCCATTTTATGAGTAGAAATGGTTCTTCACTCACTTCTATAGATGCCCTCGTAACCTAGTAAAGTGTAAAAACTTATCTATTGTAAGCACTAACAAGCACCATTATCAATCATGCCTAAAGACTTTATTGTTTCAGACTTCAACTCTGTAGACATCAAAATCCACTACTTTCGAGTCTCTCTTCAGTTCAGGGTAAGCGTACATGATCACCATTTTTAACTGAAGAATATTTTTTGATAAGAGAAGAAAATCACTAAAAAGAATATTTAGTTAAGAAAATCTTTCAAACACGGAAATTAGATCTAGAATTAACGTCATCAAAGGAATATTTTACACATCAATTATTCCTTTCAGTCCATACAGCATGTACACCAAAACACATTTTTCCTGCAGTGTCAGTGACATATGAAGCTGCACCTGTGGGTTTTTTTTTCGTAAAAGCATTATCAGAATAAACCAAGGTAAAAAGGGTAAAAAAAAGAAAAAAAGTATTATCCAATACAGTCCCCCAGTCCCAAGTCTATTCAATAACGTACTGTTATGTCAAGATTTATATAGTCAATTGATTTACCCAGTGCAAAAGATTTTTTATAGGATGTCTTAAAACTTAATATTGTGACTTGGTAACAGCAACTAAGTGAACATGATATAAAAAGAAGGTTAAGCCATATGTTTTTAAATAAATGATATCAACATCAAAGGAATCTAATTTATAGTCAAAGAGAATGACATTTAAATTATAATCGTAAGGCATCCCCGAGTAGAAGTATACAAGAAAAAACACTTGGCTAGGAGCAAAAAGAATAAGAATTCATGATAACAAAACGCCGAATGAGAAACAAAAACAAATGTACAAAAATACATAGCATTGAAGAAAAGACTTAATCTGCTCCAAAGCCTTTTCACGGTCCTCAAAACTTCTATCACATTTTCCTCTAAAGACACCACAAAATGCCACGAAGGCACCATTTTTCCACACAGCAACACTCAAAGTGCTGCCGATGGTCTACCAACAAAGATACAAGTCGACTACTCATTTAGGCATAACTTAAGACAGCCCAAATCGAATTAAGAAAACATTCCAAATGACACAAGCAACCTCACAATAGAGAAAAAGATGGTCCACATACTCCCATTACACATGCAGCACCTATCTACACAATGATGTGCCGCTTTTTTAGATTTTGTTCTTTTATATATAAGTAAGAAAATTGATTAAAAGCGTAAAGCGGCCTTAAGTACATAAACAGTATACACAAGAGGCTCCAAACACAAGCAGAACCCACAAACCCAAAACCCGGCAAGCCCAAAACCCACAAAACAACAAAGCCAAAACTCACGAGACACACTACTAGAAAACGAGAGGCTTGCCTCTCCCCCACCTAGTGGAAGTACCCTTAACATTGTAATTGATGGAACATTCTAAATTTTTAAGCTCCTTTCTACCCTTCACCTTTTGGAGGGTACTCTCAAAGGTGATATCCAACCCTTCACGCGGCTCCCCCATCAAATCCATCGAATCCTAGTCCAAACAGGTTGCGGGAGGATAGTCACCCAAAGGGTAAAAAATATCTCCATCTTCACCATCCCCACCCCAGCAAACTCCGTCTTCCACACTCCAGAAATCTTGGTCCTTCTCTTCACTATACACCAACGCTGAAGATGGATCGACCAGATCTTTCCCCGCACCAAAAGGGCTAGACGGGGCACTGAACGACGACACAGCCTCAACGATCAAGCTATCGTCCATCTTCAAAAACCAGCTACCCCTCAACTTACAGCTATAGCGTTGCATGGGTTTATAGGACATGACAAACATCGGCCTCAAAACAGAAGCCCTAAGCCCTTTAGTCACAATACTCAGGGAATTCTCCGACCTAGTAAGCCCTCCCGGAGCCAACCTAATACTCAAGACTGCACCATGGACCCTAACCAAAGGAACAGGTGGAGAAGGGGCCATACCTGGAGCTACCTAGCTCAAACCCAAAGCAACTGATGGTAGAGAATTAAGAACGCCAATTTGAAGAAGGCTCTTCATCGGTTTAGGGATCCCTCCTCCATCACTGTGCCGAACCAATGCAATAGAAGAAGCCAGTTTGAGACTCCCTTCAACACTGGGCTGCTCCATCACAGAAGAAGAATAAGAGGCCTAAATCTGAGATTTTGGCATTATTTGGACAGACAGCGACGAGGAGCTTGAACCATCAACACAACTGGAACGTAACGGAATAGGCCCAATAGAGACTATCGCCGAGATCTTTGAGACCGGATCTACCATCGAAGAGTCCGCCGTCAAAACCTCCATCATCATCTCTGACAACCTCGAAGGCAAACCAACCATCAGAGGAACCTCCGGCATAACCTTCGTCGAAGTCGCCGGCGTTTCTGAAGTTGGAGCAGACCTAGGCTCGATAACGGGACTATGCTGACGAGGCCTTTTGGCAAAAGATCTCAACTTGGGCTTAGCCTTCCGAAAGAATTGAGCTCTCCTTAAGGCCCAAGAACCCAAATTGCGTTCAAATGATCCAAACCGCAGCAATCACCCGATCCAACTCCCCCAGCATCTTCTCGAATTTGCCCTCCCATGCCCCAAGGAGAAGGTGCAGCACCTCCGAAGTACTTTGCACATCCTTACCCCCCATTATCAGCCTCATAAGAAGAATCTGCAGCATCATGGATGAACCAACAACTGCATAGATACCTCCTTCGCCGTTGGCTCAATGAATACCCCAGCCCAGAACCAGGACCCAAACAAGGTCATCTCATGGCTTCAAAGGAAGCCATCACCTTACTCAGCTCCCCAGAAAATCTACTCCAACCCCACCCTTCACGACCTTCTGGTAACAAAATAAACCCTCTTCGGCATCCCACAACTTGAGACATCACCTCCAAAAAACAACTGGCTCTGTTGCCTCCCTTCTTAACAGTGACCACATTTGAAGCCTCCAGAGTGGAACTGACGAACGCCTCAACTTCAATACTCCTCAACACTTCTTCGACCGTCACAATCAACCAGGCTACACATCTTGGGCCCAAGGAGACAGCCCAAGCAAAACCTTTCCCCCTTTCCTCTAACCGGAGCTCTGGTTTGCCAATTTCCACCGAAAAGGAGAAAGATTTGGCCTCCACAAAGAAGCGATTCTCCATAACCAAACTCTACTTTTTGAGATTATCCATAATAAGGATCTTCCCTAGGGCCACCAACCAAACAAAAAAGGCCGCCCTCAATGGAACTTTAGTTCGTCAAACACCCTTCCATGGGAAATGAAAGCCATAATTACAACCCAAGACACCAGAAGAATTTAACAACAAACAACCCTTTTTTGGAGGGAACCCACCACAACTTATCTTCACCTTCCCGTCTCACTCTCACTAAATACAACACCCTGAAGAGCGAGGCAAATACATCAACCTCTCAATCATGAGCCGCTTTAGCAAAGCTCACGTTCCACTCAATGGAACTACCATAAAGCTCCAAGAGAGCCACAACAGAAGCATCCTTTGAGCAACCAGTATCATATAAATCTGGAAAGGCTTCCTTAAAGGCCCTATCCCCACCATAGGTTAGGACAAAATCTAACCTTGCAGCCATCTCCCACTTCAAATTTGGTATGACTTGAAAACTTCTCTCAACTCCTAATATTCTTCCATAAACCCCACCACATGTCTCAAGAGGCTCATTAAAATACCACTCACCCCATAAACTTCCAAATTTAGAGTCTACCACTCTCCACCAAGCATCTCTCTCAAGTCTATATTGCCAAAGCCATTTTCTTAAGAGAGCACTATTGAACATCAGCATGTTCCAAACCCCTAACCCTCCTTCAGATGGCAAACAAACCTTAGCCCAACTAACCAAGTGATATTTGAATTCTTCGCCTAGCCCACCCCATCAGGAATCACATTGAAGCTTCTCAATATAGTAAGCTACACCCGCATGAAGAGGAAAGAGGGACATGAATTATGTAGGTACATTGAAAAGTGTGCTTTTGATGAGGGTAATCCTACAACCCTTAAATAGATACATCATTTTCTAACTAGCCAAACGACACTAAGAAACCAAACAACAAAACCCCACTCATTGCAGCATAAATCATCATACCCAACATCTCCATTACAATGACAAACAACAAAGGAGACAGACGGTCCCCTTGTCTTAGGCCACAGGGGCTACTAAAAAAACCTGTGGGAGTGTCGTACCAAACCCGAGAAGCACAACGAGAAAATACAATTAAGTTATCCAAAAGCACCATTTCCCCCCAAAACTAAACCTGCTCAGCATGTATAACAAAAAATTCCAGTTAACATGATCATAAGCTTTTTCTAAGTTCATTTTGCAAATAATGCACAGTTCACCACATTTTATTAGACTATCATGAATTCATTGGCAATATCTAGGATCTGCCTACCTCGGATGAACGCAAGTTCTTATCATGTGTAGTTCCACTCGAATAGTTTTCTAGTACTTCATGTTGAAATATTGTGAGTTAATAAAATATGGAAATAATAGCAAAAGCAAGAGTGAGACAGGAACTCAAAGAATTACGAATGGTTCAGTGTTTAGACACTTTCGTCTACTACTCCGAATAACCTTAAGGGCTACATTGTGTTCTCATTAACTTAATTTGTTTACAATACATAAGTCCCTATTTATAGTTAAATAAGTTGACCTATACAAGTAAACCTATATCGACTTATATAAGGAAACATAAATCGACCTATACTAAGAAATATAAATCAATCATACAAATATCAAAATATATTCTGTATATATTCCAACATCCTCCCTCAAACTCAAGGTAGAAGATTTTGAAAGCTAGAGTTTTATTTATTGATTTATTAATTTTTTGGCGACAGCGGCGGTGGAGGTTAGGAACGGGTGGTGACTGAAAAACAGAGGCCAATGGTGAAGGCTGGTGGCAGACACTGCCAACGGAGACCGAGGCTAACGGGTAGCCAACGACAACAGCAAGTGATGACATTGGTTGCTTCAAAATGTAGGGCTGACTTGGGAAAAAAACCGAAAGGGGCTGACTTGGGCCAAAATCAAAAAAGGCCGACTCGGGCCAATAAATTGAAAAGGGATCAACAACGAGCCAAAATGCCAACAGGCCTAAAACTAAAAAGAGGCCGACTTGGGCCTAAAAGCAAAAGGAATGAGCCCACTTGGGCAATTTTCAGGTCGGAGCACCGAACTTGACTCACGCGTGGCGCACGTGTTGTGGTCCCACTTGAACTGGTTATCGAATTTCTTTTCCTTTTTTTCTTTTTTTCACAAGCTTGAAGACGGGCTGAACATGCAGAACCAGGTCAAAAATGGTATGAAACCGGCTGAACCAGACTTGACCTACTGAAATAGGGGTGAAAATGCATTAAAACCACCAGAATGGGGATGAAACCTAACTGAACTGGTTTAAAAGGATCTGAAACCGGAATGAACTGGTTGAAAATGCAGTAAATCGGAATGAACCGCTTCAATGCTCCGAAAATGTCTTGAACCGGATATGAACCAAATTGATCCAGGATGTACATGTTCTGAACCATGGTGAACCAGACTGCAATGTTCTTAAACCTTGTTGAACCGGTGAAGCTTGTCGAAAACTGGACTCCACCGGTTTAAACCAAATTAAACCAGGTGGAAAACAAAGTGGGCCACAATGAACTAGTTTTGGACTACGTTTGACCAGGTTGACGGATCAGGTTGACCGAATCCGTGGGATGCGTGTGTGAGCGCGTTGGCACGTGTATCTAACGCGCAAGGAGGATACTAGCGTGTTGCGGCGAGTGAGCGCGTGGGGAGTGATAGCAAAAATTTGTGGTGGAGCGTGGTGGTGTGTGGATTATCTGATAGGGTCGTTCCTGGCGGATTTGGAACGGCCGGCAATGAATTTGTTGAATGGCGCGACAACCGAAGAGATTGGCCAAGTGTGGAGGTGTGGTTGAACCAACAAAATCTTTGGGCAGCATGTGGCAGTGTGCTGAATCCGATGGCGGCAAACTTCTACAAATCAACAGATTTGTACCTTGCAAGCTTGATTCTGTGATTAGTTTTCCAGAATGAGCTACAGTGAAGGCAGGGAAGGCACAGGCAATGTAGGTGGAAAGCATGGCTGACCAGAACAGTGAAATCGTCGAAGGGAACACCAAAAAAGGTCAAAGACGTTTATTGAATACTACAAAAAAGTGACTCTGATACCATGTTGAAATATTGTGGATTAACAAAAGATTAGAATAATAGGAGAAGCAAGAGAGAGAAAGGAACACAAAGAATTACGGGTGGTTCAATGTTAGACACTTACGTCCACCACTATGAATAGCCTAAAGGGCTACATTGTGCTCTCACTAACTTAATTTATTTACAATACATAGATCCCTATTATAGTTGAATAAGTCGACTTATACAAATAAACCAAAATCAACTTCTACAAGAAACATAAATCGACCTATACCAAGAAATATAAATCAATCATATAAATATAACACTTCACACAACTTCATTTCATATAAATATAACACTTCACACAACTTCATTTGGTCTAATTGTTTAACACAAATATTTGCTTCCGACCAATCACATACTAAATTATCTAACTATATATCTTTGCTGGCCTCCTTCTCAACTATATGTCAAACACCACCTATGCAGCTCATGAACCATACTGGTCTCCCACTGAACTATCTTACGTACCTAAAGTCAAGAGGCTGACTATTGGTTCCTCAAACTAATGATTTTTCACTGTGGAGTCAAGAGTTCAACTCTTCCTACTAGAATTCAGTAGGCTCTTTAGCAACCCAGTGTTTATCCAGGTAGTAAGCAAAACAATAAGAGAAAAAAGAAAAATAAAGAAAGAAAGAACAAAAAAAAAGGTACCTGTTGAAGCTCAATAAGATATCTTCGAGCATGTTCAGCTGCTGCTGGCCGTGCAGTAAGCTCTTTCAGTCTAGACCAAAAGTTCATCAGTTCAAGCATCACATCAAGCTTTCTCTAAATTTGTTAATATTAGTAGCAGACACTCTCAAACTGAGTTCAACTCAAGAATGCCTTCATTAAAACTACAGTCTATTATAAGACATATCACATACCTAAAGAACATGGGGCCACCAACATCTTTTAACATATCTAGGTGCTCCTGAAACTCAGTAGCAGTAGCATCTTCACCATCGGTATACAACCATTCTTGCACCTGAGGCAACACAAGTTGTTCAAGTCAAAAAATTCAAGTGAGAGCTAAATGACTACAAGCATTATGAGTTTGCTCACTAACCTCATCAAGCTTTTCATTAAAAGATTGGCGTTCCTCATCAGTAGAAACTTGTTCCAACTCTTCAGATGATTGAAGCTGGTACAAATAAAAAAATGTCATCAATTGGGAACATGCAGAAGGTAAGCAGAATCATATAAAAATGGCTTAAGCCTCTTTTACGTGTCCAGTAAGGCATAGCTAAGAAATGCAGACTAAATTATCTTTAATAAATGAATTAAACAAAGAGAATGAAACCCAAATAGAGTAAATATGGAATAAATACAAGTTTTAATCTTCAAAAGTCATCACAAGGTATGCAAAAAACTAATATATTACTCTTACATGAATAAAACAGTTAAATTTATAAAAGAAAAAACTTTCCACCTTTTCTTTAGTAGCATAAATATATCCTTCCAAGTTATTTTTTAACTCCGCAGTTCTTCTTCGCTCTGCGTCCTTTTTATCCAATGCTTCTAATTTACGTCTAGCTTCAGCAAGAGATTCTTTTGAAAGAGACATTCCATGCCCCATTGTCTTCTCAACAATCTATAAATAATAAATCAGAGAAATCAAAAAGGAAATGAGCAAAATGGAAACTTAATATCAGAATAATTTTCAAAAAAAAAAATCAGTCCTTATTAGGACTGTTAAGAGAGTTACTAAGAAGACATTTTAAGACAATCACTTGTTTGTACCTTAAGTGGAACCCTAAACGTCCTCTTTTTCAGCTTCCTTTCTGTACCAAGATCAATGGTATTATGTTCTTCTACATTAGAGCTTGATGTGTTACTAACCCCGCCATCAACATGCAAGTTGTCATTACTTTCTTCAGAAGCATTATTTGCATCAGCTTCAACTGATATGTTGGGGGAAGAAGTAGTGGAATTATCCAGGGTCAGATTCTTTTTAGGTACTTCTACCCATTCTGATATTTCAATAACAGCATCCGCCCGATCAAAAGAAAGAATTCCACTTCTACTGAGAGAGAAATGCAAATTTGTCTTGATGGGAGAGGACAAATTCCGAAACGAATACCTGAACAATATAGATACAACATAGACAAATCCAAATCAGAATTTGTCTGAAGCTTTTGTGTGGAGAAAAGGTTGCCACTGCTTTAAGCATCAAAGCAAAGGCATATCAACATAAGATTCAAGAATTTGCTAATCTTACTTCTCACTTGCATCTGTCAAACCATACACATCATACTGAGCAAATACGTGAGAGGTAACACCCGGTGGTAAAAGATCTTCATTCTCATAAGCAAGTGAAACTTCAAAATCTTTGTTGTGGATAATGGACCTGAAAATCTGTTATATAGTCAAGCCCAAACAAAGTAGCAAAGTTAGAGAGGGAGTGTTGTTGAACTATTTTTCTAATTTTCGCCATCTCTTACAGCATAAATTCACATTGCCTTGTTATTTACCTTACTGGGAAGTTTCTTCATTCGTTGTACAAGTAGCTGCCTAGTGCTCTCATCTTTCATAAGATCAGGGCCATCTAACTCAAAAACATACCCATAGGAAGAACCATCAATCATTCCAAGTTTACGATTCAATTTGATTCCATCACTTAGATTCGCAGCATGCAGGGCTGCACCAAGAACTATAGCTTCATCAGCATCCAGATGTTTGTCCAGCTCTTTCCTCCCAAGAAATTCCTGGAGCTTGGCCTGTTATTAAAGAAACATTGATTTTCTTTTTTCAATTCATCATTGTCAACGAACGAAAGCTCAGATATAATTATTTCAAGAGCTAATATACATAACAGAGTCAAATATTTTGAACCATTAATATATAACAAATCACAGTAGGGTCAAGTGACATTAAACTGTAACCTAATATGCAGATTGGCATGGTAAACAATACCATGCACCTTCATCCTGACAATTTAAAACCTCATATCTTGCATCATGGAGCCCAGAAACAATTGCATGCAATTGCAAGCACATTAAGATGTAGTTAAATTATGTTTTATGATCACATAAATATCTAGTTGAATGCTTCTCTTGCAAAATATGCAGATTGGCATGGTAAACATTACCATTAATTTATATCAAATCACAGCAGTAGGGTCAAGTGACATTAAACTGATACCTAATATGCAGATTGGCATGGTAAACATTACCATGCACCTTCATCCTGACAATTTAAAACCTCATAACTTGCATCATGGAACCCACAAACAATTGCATGCAATTGCAAGCAAATTAACATGTAGTTAAAATATGTTTTGTGCCCTTTCGGGTGGTTGACTTATTTGCTTGTTGGTAGACAGATGGGCGTTCTCGGAATGCTATCGTTTGGAAGATGGTACCTTCTTGCTTTATGTGGTGCCTTTGGAGAGAGCAAAATAATAAACTTTTTGAGTACCAAGAAAGGACTCTAGAGTAGCTTAAGTCCTTCTTCTACTCTCTCTTTTCTTGGACAGCTGCTTTTTTAGCTCCCTTAGTGATTAGTTTTTCTGATTTTCTTGTATTTTTTTCTTCTTCTTATTAGTCGCTTCTCTTATATACTTTCTGTGTACCAGAGTTGCACTTTGCGCTTTTAATAATATTTTGCTTACTTATAAAAAAAAAATGTTTTATAATCACATAAATATCTAGTTGAATGCTTCTCTTGCAAAATGTGCGTATGACAAATAGTGTAAGTTGCATTCATCACTTTAAACCAACAAAAAAATCCCTACAAAGATTTGGTATCCTGTGCAGCACTTTTTACATTTATGCCACAAAGAATTACATCATCCTTTAAAAATAATAGTGTTCAACTATATACAAATCCCCAAGGAATCAATAAGAATTTTGACAGCTTCAAAGGATTGGTCATTGGTTTAATATAGTTACCCTAATAGTTCAGAAATGAATATGTCAAGAAGACAAAATCCAATTGACGCGTAAAACTAAAATATGGAGAATGAATCCTTAACACTAGCACAGGACAAGAGATAAATGTTTTAACTGAACAATTGAAATCAATATAATTCTTTCACAGAATTGAGTTCAGAATCCATCTTAAATTGAGCCTCCTATGCAATTATTGCTTCACCGCTTGAATGTGAGATAAGATTCAGTGCCATGAGTAAATTTATCACGAAGAAGACAAGACAAACCTGCAACTTTGGCACCCTAGTACCACCTCCTATCAACTCCACCGCATATATTTCATCCAACTTCAAACCAGAATGCTTGAGCACTTCTTTCACAGGAATAAGAGCTTTCTCCCACAGATCTTCACAGAGCTCTTCAAACTTCTCACGAGATATGGTGCTCCTGGGGGAGGGGAAAAGAAATCATATTAAACTACTAATAGTCGATCAGTATTATTACCTGGGGGCCTACTATCAGCATGCACAATCATGAGATACAGGGAAAAAGATAAGTACGTTAACCATTTAACTTGAACTATTTTCTAAATACATAGATGGGAATATCAACAAGTACATTGAAACTTATATCTACTACCTGCATAAGCAATTAAAGAATGACCAACAAGTGAAGATAGAAATTGTTTATCCAATGCAAAAGAGGCTTCAGGATGGCATCTACAAACACTTGCTGGCCACAGGGCTCAAACAGACAAGAAATGGAAGGATTGCCACACCATCAAGAACTAGCTTATCAGTTTGACAGAGTCACAGCTTCTATGTTCAATAATAGACATATATACATCATATGTATATGCATACATTTGAAAGTTATTATGGTAATTTATAGTTATATTAATCGAATAAAAAATCCTAATTAAGTTGGCTGTGTTAAATGGATGGAACAAAGAAGTGAGGTACCAATTCAAATGGATGATGACCCAAAAGAGTTTTCGATTCAACCCCTTTTGAAACCCCACCATTCATTTCTTTTACAACATACCATGAAATCAATGACAATTTTTGTACTTCACTTGTTTTCGTAGAACGTTGTATAATGCTAAATGTGATACTACTGCTGCGTTATTTCAAATCAAGTATTATTTAGTAAAGAAAATCACAGGGTCATCACAAGCATAATTAGTTCCTAGACAATAGAGGAAACGGGAATATAGGTGCTTATTGTTAATAGAAGGAGAGGCAATTGCCACAAAGAAATAAGCTCGGGTAATGAGGAAAAGAAAAACAAGAGAGGTGGAGATTTGCTAAGTATCTCAAATAACAACTAGTATAGTAATAAAAGAAAAGATGAAACAAGAATTTAATTCTCATATGCGACAAATGATATCATTTAAGTGAAACATGTCACTCTTTACTAAAAGAGACACCATTTAACTTTATGAACTAAAGCAACCACTGCCACTTACCCATCCCAACATTGCCATTGTCTTTTTTAACACACCAATCCGTACAAGAAATAAGTTATAAACTATAATATGAGGCTCAAAAGTTAATCTGGCTCCGATGACTTTTAGCAGGCACAGTTTATAGACACGAAACAAAAACTTGACAACCAAAATATTTTCCACCAATAAGTTCATAACATTTACCTAAAAAGTTTTGAAAAGAAAAATGTCTACAAAATTCTATTAGATTATTTATTGGACAACCGATCACATTCTCCAGGAATCAAAAATGCTGTAAATTCATGGAAAAGGTTATCAAAGCTTCATTTATAGCAAAAAGAGGTGACATGGTGGATTTTAGGTAATTGAGGATTGAAGCCATTAAAATTTGTTATAACAAAAACTCAACAAAAAATTAACGGAACATTCTTAATAAATACGGTTAGAATGTTAAATTCACAATTTTCTATCGACTTAAGCTTTTGAGACAACCAATGATTTAACATGTACTATGAATGGTTACCAATAGCAACTCATTGATAATAAAATAAAAGGTTCAAAGTCTCAAACATGAATCCAGAATTTTTGGGTAAATGGCTTGGGCAATTTCATTCGTTCAAGTGGATTTTTGGTTGATAAAAGGGGACCCTTAAGATGCTGTATCATATGCTTAAGACATAATTCACCAGGTCATCACAAAACAAGCTCTTGACTGTGTTGCACAGCAAAACCACTTCTGTTCCAGTAACTAGAACAAAAACATGATAATAAAATTTTTTAACCAGGAGTGGATAATTTGCTTAAATATCCACCTACCTGAAGTCCCGATCATCATAGAGGGATTCAACTGACATTGGAGCCGCTGTGTTTGCACTTAGAATTTCTTTTGTACGTTTAACCTGTTTCTTCAATTTAGCCATTGCCTTGGGAGACTTGCGCACATCAACCCCATTTCCAACTTGTTCATTGAACTCATCTGCAAAGTACTCCACCAACCGTAATTCCATATCCTGACCCCCAAGCTCTGGGTCCCATCTAACATCCTTGACCTGCACACAACGTATGAGGTTCCAGCAGGCTAAAAACACCGAGATATGCAAGTGTGTAAGCAATGACACAATAAAGAGTATAGAGAACAAAGACAGGCGTTTTAGAATCAGTGTGTTAGAATCAAAGTGACTAAAAGCTACTAATATGAAGTCTGAGGAAGTAAGGATTGGTTTCATTGACATTTATTGCATATCAAAGCAAAGTAGCAAACATAATCTAAACCATCAAAAATGTCAATCAATTTTAAACTCTTCCAAGAATCTGGTATTATATGTGAATGAGGAAAACAATTATCAAACTCCTAACCATCATATGTTCGTCTAAATCGAAAACTTAGACATACATTACAAGACATTATTCAACATAAATTGATTCTCATGGAACTACGATCTTTGACTACTTGTTTACATACCCTCAGTCTTGGGCCTAAACCATTATGTTGGAGAATAGTTTATGAAATCCAATGGTATTATGTGTGAATAGGACAAACGTAGCTTTGACTGTTACTAGAAAATTTTTAACCCAATTTTCCATTTTGGGGAGTTTCCTAATAGGCTGCACTTTCTCATTCGTCAAAATGGTCATGTTTAGATGCAAAATATTTTCTCTATATAGTGGGCACCATTTTCTGGAATGAACGTAGCTAACTAGCCAAGTGTTCACAAGAATATACTCCAGTTTCAGACTAAACAATTGGAACACATATTTACATCCTATTCCTACCGAAATTTACGTTGTAGCAAAGTTCACCTGGAATTGGTTGACTGACACAGTCTTCCCATACTCTTTAGCACTATATGCCGAGTAATGCACGAGCGCAGCATAAGTACTGCTTGAACCCATATCATAGAATATAACATGCCTCGAGCCGTTTGAGAAATCCTTATCAATGCCATACTGCAACGCTGCCCCCGAATGCTCATTTACCAATGAAAGCACATTAACCCCAGCCAACTGCGCCGCCTGAAGCAACGCTCTCCGCTCCGCTTGCCCAAAATACGGTGGCACTGTAATAACTGCGTCCTTCACCTGCACCTTCGAATGAACCTCCGCCAAATTCACCGCGTAACCCAAAATCATCGCTAGTAACTCCTCAACTGAATAAATGGCAGCGTCATCATTGGTTTTAAAATTGACAGAACCTCTAGGATCTTCTATAATTGTGAACGGTAAGAACATCGAATCCAGAAAGTTTTTTGTGTAATTATAGGGCTTTCCAAGTAAGTCGCGGATTTGAGAATAGACTTTATCGGGGTACCGGGCGACGAGTCCAGCAGCTTCTTCGCCGAGGAGGCGAGTACCGGAGTGGAATGACACCAAGGCCGGGGATTTGCGCTTCGACATCTCGTTGATCGCGATCGAGATTGGGCTCTGTCCTGGTTTTAGGTTCACAACCGCGACTTTTAGCCATTCTGAGCCCAGATCTATGCTCGAAACCGCAGATTGGGACCGTGAAAATACAACGAAAAGCACAGATAAGACTAGCACTAGCTTGAATAAGTTGGACGCCATTCTGGATTATGCGGGCCTCTGAGTAGCAGAAAACAAAGAGTTTAACAGTCAGTTTGGTTGCTGCAAAAGTAAAGCAAAAACAGCACTAATTTTCGGGATCTGGTGCTGTTTTTGTCAGAAAATTGGAAACCCAGCTTGACTAAGCAAAATACAGCTCAAAAAGTGTGTATAACTAGCAATCGAGCATTAATTTTGTTTAACCTTAAAAATAACAGTTAAAAAAAAATGAAAATAATTATGTATAAAAGAAAAAAGAGATTGGAGCCGTGAGAAGAGAGAGAGAGAGAGACAGAGAGACCAGTAGGTTGCTGATCGCATTCTCCAGAACACAGAATGAGTCGTGTGGAACGGTTCCTGTTTGGTTGACGAGAAACGTAAAAAAAAAAGGCTGAGGAGGATCGTTCTGGTTTATTTTGAGCAATTGTAGGGCTTTATATATAAGGTTGGGTACTTGCCAACTTGAC
The DNA here is from genome assembly GCA_900184695.1 of Betula pendula. Classification (NCBI taxonomy): domain Eukaryota; kingdom Viridiplantae; phylum Streptophyta; class Magnoliopsida; order Fagales; family Betulaceae; genus Betula; species Betula pendula. Next base: position 607,176 of record FXXK01000244.1, on the reverse strand, counting down.
AAAGCCTACGTGGAGAGTTGGGGATGGACCTGACCAGTAAGATCGCGCCGGTTGTTTGAAGGTACACGTGGTGGGTTGTGAGACGATTAATTGTGTTGTTGACACGTTTGCCTTAGATCCGTACACAAGTTTTGGAGTCGTCAACAATTCATGCTACATATTCAACATTGGATGGGGAAATTATAAAAGATAATTTACAATTTCTTTTAAGCAGTAATTTTGCTTAATCCTTAATTGTTACTCTTTTATGATGTTGCTCAAGCCTCAAAATATTTTAATTTAATATATTGAATTTTTAATTTTTTTTAAATTTTTTTCATCCATTAAGATTTTTAATTAAATTCTAATGGATGAGTATCAAAACTTTCAAAATACTACTCATTTTTTAATGAAAAAAAATAAAATAAAATAAAAAAATTACAAGAAATTAGGTATTAGTCATGATTTTACAGAATTTACAAAAATATTCACGCTTGAATTTTTAAAAAATTATTATATTTTTCTAAAAAAAAATAAATATGAGTATTTTGAAAATTTTGAAATGATTTAACGGAAAATCGTAAGGGATGGGAGACATTGCAACAAATTAGAACTTCGATACATTAAATTGAGAGACTTTGAATTTTGAGTAGAAAACGAATTAAATGACGTAAGTTTTTTCTAAGCTTCTTCGCACCGAATGCACATAAATTTTATCCATCATTTATTTCTGATCAAAATTTAGTGAAATAGAGAATTTCGAAATTCGAATATCTCGTTCTTACTATAATAGAAATGCTAAAGCTTGTATGATTTAGTTTCATTATGTGGAAAACGGAACTAAATGACTTAAGTTTTTTCTACGCTTCTTCGCACCAGATACACAAGCTTTAGTTATCATATATTTGTAATCCAAATTTAGTGAAACGGAGAGTTTCCAAATTCGAATCTCTCGTTCTTACTAGAATAAAAACTCTAAAGATGGTATGATTTAGTTTCGTTCTATGAAAAACAAAACAAAATGACGTAACTTTTTTCTAAGCTTCTTTGCACCGGATGCACACAAGCTTTAGCGATCATATATTTCTAATCCAAATTTAGTAAAACAGAGAGTTTCGAAATTCAAATTTCTCGTTCTTACTAGAATAGAAACTCTAAAGATGGTATGATTTAGTTTTGTTCTATGGAAAGTGTAACCAAATGACATGTTTTTTATATATTCGAATTTTGGCTTCATCTGTTTCACTAAAATTTAATCAGAAATATATGATAGTTAAAGCTTGTGTGCATCCGGTGCGAAAAACCTATAAACAACTTACGTCATTTGAATCCATTATTCACAGAACGAAGCAAAATTATACAATTTTAAGAGTTTCTATTCTAATAAGACGGAGAGACTCAAATTTCGAATTCGTCGATTTCATCAAATTTTGATTAGAAATATATGATGACTAAAGCTTGTGTGCGTCCGGTGCGAATAAACCTATAGACAACGTACGTCATTTGAATCCATTTTCCACAGAACAAAACTAAATCATATCATTTTAAGAGTTTTTATTCTAGCAAAAAGGAGAGACTCGAATTTCGGATTCTTTGGTGTCAATAATTTTTTATTAGAAATATATGATGGCTAAAGCTTATGTGCGTCCGGTGCGAAGAAACCTATTAAAAATTTTCATCATTTGAATCCGTTTTCCACATAATGAAACAAAATCATACCATTTTAAGAGTTTCTATTATAGTAAGAACAAGATATTCAAATTTCAGATTCCTCGGTTTCACTAAATTTTGATCAGAATTATATGATAGCTAAAACTTGTGTGCGTCCGATACGAAGAAACCAATGAATAACTTACGTCATTTGAATCTGTTTTTCATATAACAAAACAAAATCGTACCATTTTAAGAGTTTCTATTATAGTAATAATGACATATTTCAATTTCGGATTCGTCAGTTTTACTAAATTTTGTTCAGAAATATATGATAGCTAAAGCTTGTGTGCATCCAGTGTGAAAAACCTATGAATAACTTACGTCATTTGAATCAGTTTTCCACAGAACGAAGCAAAATCATACAATTTTAAGAGTTTCTATTCTAATAAGAAGGAGAGACTCAAATTTCGGATTCATCGGTTTCAATAACTTTTTATTAGAAATATATGATGGCTAAAGCTTATGTGCGTTCAGTGCGAAGAAGCCTATAAACAACTTACATCATTTCAATCTGTTTTCCACATAACGAAAAAAAAAATCATACCATTTTAAGAATTTCTATTATAGTAAGAACGAAATATTCAAATTTTGGATTTGTTAGTTTCACTAAATTTTGATAAAAAAATATATAATGGCTAAAACTTGTATGCATCCGATACGAAGAAACCTATAAACAACTTAAGTCATTCAAATCCATTTTCCACAGAACGAAGCAAAATCATATTATTTTAAGAGTTTCAATTATAGTAAGAACGAGATATTCGAATTTCGGATTCATCAATTTCACTAAATTTTGATCATAAATATATGATGGCTAAACTTTGTGTGCGTCCAGTTCAAAAAGACCATAAACAACTCATGTCAATTGAATCTGTTTTCAACAAAACGAAGCAAAATCATACCATTTTAAGAGTTTCTATTTTAGTAAGAAGGAAAGACTCAAATTTTGGATTCGTTGGTTTCAATAAATTTTGATTAGAAATATATGATGGCTAAAACTTGTGTGCGTCCGGTACGAAGAAACCTATAAACAACTTACGTCATTTGAATTCGTTTTCCACAGAACAAAACTAAATCATACCATTTTAAAAGTTTATATTATAGTAATAATGATATATTCAAATTTCGGATTCGTCGGTTTCATAAAATTTTTTGATTAGAAATATATGCTAGCTACAGCTTGTATGGGTTCAATGTGAAGAAACCTATAAACAACTTATGTCATTTGAATCCGTTTTCCACAGAACGAAACAAAATCACACAACTTGAAGAGTTTCTATTATAGTAAGAAGAACAGATTCGAATTTCAGATTTGCCGATTTCTCTAAATTTTGATCAAAAATATATGCTGGCTAAAGCTTATGTGGATCTAGTGCAAACAAAACCGATAAAGAACTTACGTCTTTTGAATCCATTTTTCACATAACGAAACAAAATTATACTATTTTAAGAGTTTCTATTATAGTAAAAATGAGATATTCGAATTTTGGATTCATCGGTTTCACTATATTTTGATTAGAAATATATGATGGCTAACGCTTGTATGCGTTCGATGCAAAAAAAAACCTATAAACAACTCACATCATTTGAATCTGTTTTCCACAAAACAAAGCAAAATCATACCATTTAAAGAGTTTATATTCTAGTAAGAAAGAAAGACTCAAAATTCGGATTCGTCGGTTTCAATAAATTTTGATCAGAAATATATGATGGCTAAAGCTTGGGTCGTGCATGGATAAGTTTTATTCTAGTAAGAACGAGATACTCAAATTTCGAATTCGTTGGTTTCAATAAATTTTGATAAGAAATATATGATGGCTAAAGCTTGGGTCGTGCATGGATAAATTTTATTCTAGTAAGAACGAGATACTCAAATTTTGAATTCGTTGGTTTCAATAAATTTTGATAAGAAATATATGATGGCTAAAGCTTGTATGTGTCCGGTGCAATAAAACCTATAAACATTTCATTTGAATATGTTTTCCACAGAACAAAACTAAATCATACAATTTTAAGAGTTTCTATTATAGTAAGAACGAGATATTCAAATTTCGGATTCATCGGTTTCATTAAATTTTGATCAGAAATATATGATGGCTAAAGCTTGTATACATCCGATACGAAGAAACCTACAAACAACTTATGTCATTCGAATCCGTTTCCACAGAACGAAGCAAAATCAAACTATTTTAAGAGTTTCTATTATAGTAAGAACGAGAGATTCGAATTTCAGATTCATCGGTTTCACAAAATTTTGATCAAAAATATATGATGGCTAAAGCTTGTGTGTGTTTGGTACGAAGAGACGTATAAACAACTTACGTCATTTGAATCTGTTTTCCATATAAAAAATACTAAATCATACTATTTTAAGAGTTTCTATTATAGTAATAATAACATATTTGAACTTCGGATTCGTCGGTTTTACTAAATTTTGATCAGAAATATATGTTGGCTAAAGCTTGTGTGGGTCCGGTGAGAAGAATCCTATAAACAACTTATGTCATTTGAATCCATTTTACATAGAACAAAACAAAATCATATCATTTTAAGAGTTCCTATTATAGTAAGAACGAGATATTCGAATTTTGGATTCGTCGATTTCACTAAATTTTGATCATAAATATATGATGACTAAAGCTTGTATGCATCCGGTGCGAAGAAACCTATAAACAACTTACATCATTTGAATATGTTTTCCATAGAACGAAGTAAAATCATACCATTTTAAGACTTTCTATTATATTAAGAATGAAATATTTGAATTTTGGACTCATCGGTTTCTCTAAATTTTAATCAGAAATATATGATGGCTAAAGCTTGTGTGCGTCCGGTGCGAAAAAATCTATAAACAGCTTACGTCATTTGAATCCATTTTCTACAGTACGAAAGAAAATCATACTATTTTAAGAGTTTCTATCATAGTAAGAACGAGATATTCGAATTTCGGATTTGTCGGTTTCACTAAATTTTGATCAAAAATAAATGATAGTTAAAGCTTGTGTGCGTCTGGCGCGAAGAAACCTATAAACAACTTATGTCCTTTGAATCTGTTTTCCACATAACAAAACTAAGTCGTACCATTTTAAGAGTTTATATTATAGCAATAATGATAGATTCAAATTTCAGATTCGTCAATTTCACTAAATTTTGATTAGAAATATATGATGACTAAAGCTTGTGTGCTTCTGGTGCGAAGAAACCTATAAACAACTTACGTTATTTGAATCTGTTTTCCACGGAACGAAGTAAAATCATACCATTTTCAAAGTTTCTATTCTAGTAAGAAGGAGAGACTCAAATTTCGGATTCGTTGAATTCAATGAATTTTGATCAGAAATATATGATGGCTAAAACTTATGTGCGTCCAGTGCACAAAAACCTACAAACAACTTAAGTCATTTGAATCTGTTTTCCACATAAGAAAACTAAATCATACCATTTTAAGAGTTTTTATTATAGTAATAATGACATATTCAAACTTCGGCTTCAACGGTTTTAATAAATTTTGATCAGAAATATATGCCGGCTAAAGCCTGTGTTCGTTCGGTGCAAAGAAACCTATAAACAACTTACGTCATTTGAATCCGTTTTCCACATAACGAAACAAAATCATACCATTTTAAGAGTTTCTATTTAGTAAGAATGAGATATTTGAATTTCGGATTCGTTGATTTCACTAAATTTTGATCAGAAATATATGATGGCTAAAGATTGTGTGAGTCCGATGTGAAGAAACCTACAAACAACTTACATCAGTTGAATCTATTTTGCACAGAACAAAAGCAAATCATACAATTTTAAGAGTTTCTATTATAGTAATAATGACATATTCAAATATCGGATTCATCGGTTTCACTAAATTTTGATCAGAAATATTGTTGGCAAAAGCTTATGTGGGTCCGGTGCGAAAAAACCTATAAACAACTTACGTCATTTGAATCCATTTTCAAAAAAAGGAAACAAAACCATGCAATTTTCAGAGTTTCTATTACAATAATAATGACATATTCGAATTTTGGATTCATCGGTTCACTAAATTTTGATCAGAAATATATGCTAATTAAAGCTTATGTACGTCCGGTGTGAAGAAACCTATAAATAACTTACGTCATTGAATCCGTTTTCCACATAACAAAACAAAATCATACCATTTTGAGAGTTTCTATTATAGTAAGAACGAGATATTCAAATTTCAAATTTGTCGGTTTCACTAAATTTTGATCAGAAATATATGATAGCTAAAGCTTGTGTGTGTCGAGTGCGAAGAAACATATAAACAACTTATGTCATTTGAATTCGTTTTCTACATAACGAAGAAAAATCATACCATTTTAAATGTTTCTGTTGTAGTAAGAAGGAGATATTCAAATTTCGAATTCATCGGTTTTAATAAATTTTGATCAAATATGATGTGGCTAAAGCTTGTGTTGCGTCCGGTGCGAAGAAACCTATCAAACAAACTATTTGAATCTATTTTCCACATAGCAAAACTAAATCATATCATTGTAAGAGTTTTTATTCTAGTAAGAGAGAGAGACTCGAATTTTGGATTCGTCGGTTTCAATGATTTTTTATCAGAAATATATGCTCGCTAAAGCTTTGTGCATCCGATGCGAAGAATTTTATAAAAAAACTTTCGTCATTTGAATATGTTTTTCACAAAATGAAACAAAATCATACAATTTTAAGAGTTTCTATTATAGTAAGAACAAGAAATTCGAATTTCAAATTTGTCAGTTTCTTTAAATTTTGATCAAAAATATATGATGGCTAAAGCTTATTTGTGCGTCCAGTGCGAAGAAACTTATAAACAACTTGCGTCATTTGAATCTGTTTTCCACATAACAAAACTAAATTATACCATTTTAAGAGTTTTTATTCTAGTTGGAAGGAGAGACTCGAATTTTGAATTCGTCGGTTTCAAAAAATTTTGATCAGAAATATATGATAGCTAAAGCTTGTATTATGCGTCCGGTGCGAAAAAAAAAAACCTATAAAAAAACTAATGTCATTTGAATCCATTTTCTTTCGAACAAAACTAAATCATATAATTTTAAGAGTTTATATTCATTTAAGAAGGAGAGATTCGAATTTCAGATTCGCCGGTTTCAATAAATTTTGATCAGAAATATATGATGGCTAAAAGCCTAAAACTTGTGTGCATCCAGTGTGAAGAAACCTTTAAAAACTTTCGTCATTTGAATCTGTTTTCCACAGAACGAAACAAAATTATACCATTTTAAGAGTTTCTATTATAGTAAGAATAAAATATTCAAATTTCGAATTCGTTGGTTTCACTAAATTTTGATCAAAAATATACGATGGCTAAAGCTTGTGTGCATTCGGTTGGAAGAAACCTATAAAAAAACTTACGTCATTTGAATCCGTTTTCCACAGAACAAAACAAAATCATACCATTTTAAGAGTTTCTATTATAGGAAGAACGAGATATTCGAATTTCGGATTTGTCGGCTTCACTAAATTTTGATTAGAAATATATGACGGCTAAAGCGTGGATGCGTCCGATGCGAAGAAACATATAAACAACGTACGTCATTTGAATTCATTTTCCACAGAACAAAACTAAATCATACTATTTTAAGAGTTTCTATTCTAGTAAGAAGGAGGGACTCGAATTTCAGATTCGTCGATTTCAATAAATTTTTATTAGAATTATATAATGGCTAAAGCTTGTGTGCGTCCAATGCAAAGAAACCTATAAAAACTTTCGTCATTTGAATTCGTTTTCCACATAACAAAACTAAATCATACTATTTTAAGAGTTTTTATTCCAGTAAGAAGGAGAGATTCGAAATTCGAATTCGTCAATTTCAATAAATTTTGATAAAAAATATATGATGACTAAAGCTTGTGTACGTCCGAACCGAAAAAACCTATAAACAACTTAGATCATTTGAATCCGTTTTCCACATAACAAAACTAAATCATACAATTTTAAGAGTTTCTATTCTATTAAGAAGGAGATACTCGAATTTTGGATTCGTCGATTTTAATAAATTTTGATCAGAAATATTTGATGGCTAAAGCTTGTATATGTCGGGTGCGAAGAAATTTTTATGCCTCAAAGTGAAATTATCATGAGTCATGTCTTATTTTACAAAACCACCACTTGGCATTCATGATCAAACATATTTAAAAAAATTTGTGACAACCTTCTTTAGGGCATACTATCATGAGAAGTCATTTTTATTCTTTCATAAGTGCTTATTTCAAGGTTTATTTCTTTATGATATTTACTTACTAAGTCGTGGACTTTCGCAGTGGCTACCTTTCCACCAGTGGGACATTTATTTGTCTTGCATTTTAGCTGGTACTAGAGTTAGAGCTTAGAGTCTTTCGTTGGGCTTGAGGTTTGGAGCAAGAGCCATAGGTAGATTTATTGCATTTTAGTATCTATGAAGTTTGAGTTGTAATTTTTTTGAGTTGTAATATTTTTAGAGATGTTTTTAAGGTATTAATTGTAGCTCAGATCATATTTTGTTATGTTTTTAGTGTTGTCAAATTTAGTGTCAAAACTTGTTTGGTTGTAATTTTTTGTCTGAGGTTTAAGTCGATGAAAAAGTTAATCAAATGCATGATTATTCAAGTTTGTGTATGTTGTCAACATTGACGTAGTCGGACTAAAGTGGTCATAACGTTTGATTCCAAACTCTAATTGAACCAAACTTAGTGGTGTTGAAAAGCTAACTCAAAATGCTACAACTTTTATTTTATGAAAATTTTACAGTTCCAATGTTTTCTAGGTCAAGACAGGTCGTGAAAAGAAGACAAAAAAATTTGTAATTTTTGGGAACCGACTTTATGATTTTAAAGCTACTTTTTCAAGTCTATTTAAGGGCTTTTGGAAATGAATTTTGCAAGGATTGGAGGCAATATTTCCAGAGAAAAAAAATAAATATTTTTCACTCATGTTCTAAGAGAGAAATTGTAGGTTTTTGTGCTTTCAATTACTTCTCTCTTACAGTCTTTGTTGTAAACCACACCCTTTCATCAACAACAACTTAAGCCTATTGGAGTTCCAATGTAAAAGATCAAGAAGAATTCCTCTGAATTTATGAAACTATTGTGGTAGAAGGCAAGTTGGTCGCTTGTCTTGATATAAGAGGGAGTCTGTTACAAATGTTTTATAAGTGTGAGTGCTTGTACAACTTAATTCTTCTTTAGTAGATTGATTTTCTTAGTTGGCTGCCACGGAGTGGTTTTAGTTTTAAAGTATTTTTCAAAAGGTTTTCACTTCGTCACCAATTAGTTGTGTTGATTGATCTATCGCTTTTATATTATTTGGTGAATGTTTGTGTGGTTACTTAATTTTTTTTTTTTAACTCCACATTATTTTGGCATACACCTATTCAACTCTCCTTCTAGGTGTTGTTTGGAGTCTGGTTTATTATTTTCAATATTTTTTCTCATTCCGCTATTTAGGTGTTGCTTGTCTTGATATGAGGGCATTAAGTTTCACTCAGAGTTCTGCTAACATGGTTTTGATATACTTATGGCTTGATAGATTAGGATGTATCTTGGGGGGGAGGGGAGGGGGGGGGGAATTGTAACTTATACGTGTCTATAAAGGTTTTGTCACCGAATAAAGGGAGAGTTTATTAGTTTTTGTGATTGGCTCATTCAGTGTTCAAAACTTTTTTATTTTTTTTATTTTTATGTTTTCGAGGATTGAGTAGAATTGTACTTAGGTCTGTGGTTGAAGACATTGAAGAATTGCTCAAAAATTCAAGTACAAGAGAAGATGTTTGGGCACGAGATGTTCCAGAGAAGACTTGTTTCTGAGATGTCCTGACATTGATATGGACATGTGCTTTCAGGTTGAGAGATGTCTGGAAACAAAGAATTCAAAAAAGTTTTATCGTTCTTTGAGCTGTCTAGACATCACTGCAGACTCAAACAATCTATTTGCCTAATGTCGGGACACCAAGGACATATGTCTGAACATGGAAGGCGGTTAGGGTTACGAAACCCTAGCTGTGTTCGGACACCTTAAACACCTTTCCGGACATTGCCGCTAGGCCCGTCACAAAATACACTTTCTATTTAAAGACTTTGTTGCCTCAGTCTTTGGTACTTTTCTCAATCACATGAAAACTTGATAGTAGAAATCATTTGAGAGATACAAGTCCCAAGAACTTGATACAAGTTATTGAGTGTAACTCAAGAGTTTGTTCATGTAAAACTCTTGAACTAAAGATTCAAGCCAAAGTTTCAACATGTTGTGACTACACAAAACACATCTGAAGTGTATTGGTGGGGATCGGTAAGGATTGCATTATGAAAAGATCGGCCAACATGGTGACTTGTTGTAGGTTAAGCATGTGAGAAGCGAGTCATCCTACAGATTGTCGTAGTAGAATTACAAAGGGTGTAAGTTCTTTCTATTCTCTGTAGTTAGTTCTTCTATAGTAGAGTTAATCCTAGATTTGACTACCTCGGAGACGTTTTTCCTTGGTGCAAGGTTTTCCTCTTCGTCAACAAAAATTTGTGTTGTTATTTTTATTTTTATTTTTGTTATCTTGATTATTTAGAACTGCAATAATTATATTTTGAAATATTTTATACTATTGAGTATTGTTTTATTCTGATGTGTGTTGTTTTATTCTGTTGCATGTTTTGGGGTCAAAACTGTGGATTGTATAAACTCCCTTTCAATGTCAACAAACACTACTTTGTGGCCAATCCACCGGCACCAATATCTATAAATCTTTCAAAAACTAAAAAGATGAATTTTTCTACTGTTGAATTAATTTGCTACCTTCACAAGTTCAAAACTTACTCATTTCTAGAAAACTTACTATTAGAACAACCATTATTTAGCCAAATAGCAAACATTTACTGATCCAATAAGCATTCCCCAATCCCTATTATCATTGTGAATTAAGGGTTTTTCATCCTAATGTCGAAGACATAAAAGCATTCACATTAGATCCCCTATAACCCATTTCATTTCTTAAATATAGAGAAAATTTCAAAAACAAAATCATTAAAAAATGGCCCATAACAGTTTTCCAACCGGTTCCTTAAAACTTGGGTTTGCTACAGTAGAACCTAATCCACTGTAGCAAACTCAATGCTTATTATTGTAAAAAAAAAAAAAAAAAAAACCTAAATACTCTCTCTTCTCTCACTCCTCCCAATACACACAATTTTCCCTCTTCTTCACCCAATCTCTGAAACTCATCCCCTTCTTCACCTTTTCTTCACCCAATCTCTGCAACTCATCCCCTTCTTCACCTTATTTTATATGTTCTTCCTACTGAATGTCATCACCATATGAATCATGAAGACAACCTTTGGATAGGTTCTTGAAAAATTGTTTAGTGACTTTGTTTGCCTTGGTATCCACCGATTAGGTTGCCCAGTAAACAATAATCTAACTATGATGCCCATCTTCTTTCTCTCTCATTTGAATCCCTCTCTCATGCTCTCATCCGCTTTCTCATCTCTCTCTCTCTATCTGCCATGCCTGGTGAAGGAATGAAATAGAAGGGATTGGAGAAACACAAGGGAATGTTCATAAGGGGGAAACGGAAGGGATGAAGGGCTTGGGTTTTCTCATTTTGCGTCCTTGTGCTTGACGAAGAGAGAGAGAGAGAGAGAGAGTGAAAAATCATAAAATAAATGAATAAAAAAATAAAAGAAAAAGGGAAAAATAATATTTTAATGTATATGGAAATATAAAGGGAAGCTATTATAGAGTGTATTTATTTAGGGAAGTAAAAAGTAGTTTGATCTCTAAATTTTTTTTTTTTTTTAAGAAAAAAAAAAGAAAAGGGAAAACTACTATGAATGCTCTAATTCAATTGCATAGTTCGTATACTCTATGAGTGATAAAGCAAACAAAAAATGGCTTACAAGAAAACTCGAAATTAACTGACAATCTAAAACCAATTCAACAACCATGATAAGACAATTCCTTTGGACTTATGCACACACATTTCTCTGACATAGAAGAATACCCGATAAGTGAGAATCACATATCAGAAAAAGACATGCAAAAAAACTAATTAACTAATTATTCAAAACAAAGAAGAAAATGATATAGTAAAATTAATAAAAAAGCCAAAGACCAAACCAACTTGCAAAGAAAGATCATTGAGTGGATGCCCATTTGAGGATTTGAGCCAAAAGTGCTTTCTAGTGTTGTGAATGCACTTGTGAGGTTTGTGTCTCATATTGCCAATATGTTATAAGAGTGAGTGGTTTATATAGCATAGTTGGGCCCAAACTCATAAGCTTAAACTTTTGGGTTAAGTGGTGTCTCAACATGCTATATTATGTACTCACTAGATGACTCTCTAGGTGTTTCTCTCCTCAACAATTGGTATCAGTGTCAAGTTAACCTTCCGCTGCTACTGACATGAGTGTCTTGGTTAGATTCGTTTGGTTTGACTCCGGTAAAAAAGAGTTTGATCCCAGCTCTTGGAGTGTAAGCGTGATACTCTTGGTAGAGATTCACAAGTAAGGTGGAGATTATTGTGAATGCACTTGTGAGTTTTGTGTCCCACATTGCTAATAGCCTAATATGTTAAAAGAGTGAGTAGTTTATATAGCATAGTTAGGCCCAAACCTATAGGCTTAAGCTTTTGAGCTAAGTGGTGTCTTAACATACTATATTCTGGGTTCACTAAATGACTCCCTAGGTGTTTCTCTCCTTAACAATTGGTATTAAAGCTTGGATTCTTTATTTTGCGGGATGGCTTCTGCAAAATTTGAAGTATAAAAGTTTGATGGTCGGAATAGTTTTAGTCTTTGGCGCATCAAGATGCGTGCTTTGTTGCGAGAAGTCGCCGATTAAGAAACTGCTGCTAAACTTTGGAAGAAGCTAGAAAGTTTGTATATGAAGAAGTCTTTCACTAATCGTTTGTTCCTGAAGCAACGGTTATATACCCTCAAAATGGAGGAAGGTATGCCTCTTGGTAATCGTCTTGATGAATATAATAAAATTTTTATAGACTTGAAAAATATTGATATTCAAATTGATGATGAAGATCAAGCCCTGATTTTGTTATGTTCACTACCTGAGTTCTTTGATAATTTCATTAATTCAATGTTACATGTTAGAGATACCATCTCATTAGCAGACGTTAAGTTTTTTTTGAATTCTATGGAATTGAGAACAAGATTGAATGGGAAATGTAGTGATAATCAGGCAGAGGATTTATTTGTTAAGGGTCTTTTGGGTAATTTCTCTAATTCTAGAGATTGATCCAGTGAGAAAGACTTAAATAAAGGACGCCGATCACAGAACTTGAAGAAAAATGTTAAGTGTTACTATTGTAAAAGGTATGGACATTACAAATTTGAGTGTTTGAAGCTGAAAAATAAAAAAGAAGGTGATGAGCCAAGTTCATCTCCCATGGCCGGTGTTGTCAAAGAAAATTATGAGAGTTCAGTATTTGTCCTTGTAGTTACTGTTTCTAATGCTCGTTTTAACGACAAATGGGTCTTTGATACTGTATATACATTTCATAAGTCCCCTAAAAGGGATTGGTTTAATACCTATGAGTCAGTCAATGGTGGTACAATCTTGATGGGAAACAATGTTATTTGCAAGATTGTTGGTATCGGTACAATCAAAATAAGGATGCATGATGGGATTGTTAGGACTTTGACGAATGTTCAACACATACCAGATTTGAAGAAAAATCTTATTTCTTTGGGCACTTTGGACTCCCTTGATACAAGTATTCCGGTGAAGGTGGAGTCATCAAGATTAGTAATGACTCGTTGATTGTGATGGAAGGTAATAAGATTGATGGCCTCTACTTTCTTCAGAGAAGTACAGTGATAGGTTCAGATGTTGTGTCTTCTTTAAATAATTTAGAGTCAGACACTACCCAGTTATGGTAGATGTGGTTGTGTCATAGCATGGAGGTGGAACTTTAGGTAGAAGCTTCACAAATGGTGCAAGATGGCACTCAAGATCAACCCGTCACAGATGGCCATGGTTCCAATTCTAATGATGATGATCCACAAGAAGAGCAAGATATCAGTATTGTGACGGGTAGACAGAGGAGGCTGATTAGGCCACCTCAAAGATATGGCTATGCAAATTTGGTAGCATATACACTTACTATGGCAGAGAACACCACGTTCCAGAAGCCTTCTGCTCTTTCAGAAGCTGTCATAAGTAGTGAGTCTGCATATTGGGTTATTTTCATGAATGAGAAAATTGAGTCTCTTCATAAGAACCAAACATATGATTTGGTAAAATTGTCTAAGAGTGCTAAGACTGTCAGGTCGAGAAGATCGTTACATGGCTTGAAACAATTTTCTCGCCAGTGGTACAAGCACTTTATGTATTATCGGTAAAGATAAAGCACAGCCCTATGTATTATAGACAATTGTTAGATGGTTCTTTTGTTTATTTGTTACTCTATGTGGAGGACATGCTTATTGCTGCTAAAAGCATGTTTGAAGTTAAGAGATTGAAATCTCTTTTAGGTGATGAGTTTGAGATAATAGATTTTGGTGGTGCGAAGAAAATCCTTTGGTTAGTGAGTACTCTGTATGACCTACATTTTAGATGCTTAGTAGCGTTAGCATTGCAGAGTGAGGAGGCGCGTTCCATATCGCATGTACCTTACTCTAATGCGATTGAGAGCATCATGTATGCTATGGTATGCACTCGTCCAAATATTTCACAAACAGTTAGTATTGTTAGTCGCTACATGGCCAATCCTGGCAAGGTTCATTGGCAAGTAGTGAAATGGATACTCCATTATATACGGGGCACTACAGATGTTGGTTTAGTCTATGACAAAGGCAGTGAGTGTGCCATTGGTTGGAAAGTGACATTACAGTCAACAGTTGCTTTGTCTACTATGGAGGTTGAGTATATGGCTGTGGTAGAGGAAATGAAAGAAGCAATTTGGTCAAGAGGTTTGGTCAGTGATCTGGGTTTGCAGCAGGATGAGACTGTTGTGTTCTGTGATAGCCAGAATGCAATGCATTTGACCAAAAATCAAATGTATCATGAGAGGACCAAGCACATTGATGTCAAATATCTTCTTTTCTTTTTTTTTTGGGGAGATTGTGACACAAGGTGATATCAGATTGAAGAAAATTGCCACGACAGAAAATGCAACGGATATGTTTACTAAACTAGTTCCAGTTTTCAAGTTCAAGCATTGCTCGGACTTGAATGGAGTTTGTAATTTATGATTACCCTTTCGGGGTGTTGGAGGATACGTTATGAGGAGATTTGCATTGAGAACTTGATGAAATTCAAGTCAAGGTGGAGATTTGTCGTGTATTACTTATATTTCCTCAAGTCAACACTTGTGGACCCCGCGGCATAACTTGTTTACTTTGTTGGATCCTGAACATATTAGGACTCCTTCTTTGTAATGCCCTGACAAAATTATTTAACTTGTAAATGACTTAGCAGTACGTCTTCCAGCCTTAACCCCTCCNCACAGCCCTATGTATTATAGACAATTGTTAGATGGTTCTTTTGTTTATTTGTTACTCTATGTGGAGGACATGCTTATTGCTGCTAAAAGCATGTTTGAAGTTAAGAGATTGAAATCTCTTTTAGGTGATGAGTTTGAGATAATAGATTTTGGTGGTGCGAAGAAAATCCTTTGGTTAGTGAGTACTCTGTATGACCTACATTTTAGATGCTTAGTAGCGTTAGCATTGCAGAGTGAGGAGGCGCGTTCCATATCGCATGTACCTTACTCTAATGCGATTGAGAGCATCATGTATGCTATGGTGTGCACTCGTCCAAATATTTCACAAACAGTTGGTATTGTTAGTCGCTACATGGCCAATCCTGGCAAGGTTCATTGGCAAGTAGTGAAATGGATACTCCATTATATACGGGGCACTACAGATGTTGGTTTAGTCTATGACAAAGGCAGTGAGTGTGCCATTGGTTGGAAAGTGACATTACAGTCAACAGTTGCTTTGTCTACTATGGAGGTTGAGTATATGGCTGTGGTAGAGGAAATGAAAGAAGCAATTTGGTCAGTGATCTGGGTTTGCAGCAGGATGAGACTGTTGTGTTCTGTGATACCAGAATGCAATGCATTTGACCAAAAATCAAATGTATCGTGAGAGGACCAAGCACATTGATGTCAAATATCTTCTTTTCTTTTTTTTGGGGGAGATTGTGACACAAGGTGATATCAGATTGAAGAAAATTGCCACGACAGAAAATGCAACGGATATGTTTACTAAACTAGTTCCAGTTTTCAAGTTCAAGCATTGCTCGGACTTGAATGGAGTTTGTAATTTATGATTACCCTTCGGGGTGTTGGAGGATACGTTATGAGGAGATTTGCATTGAGAACTTGATGAAATTCAAGTCAAGGTGGAGATTTGTCGTGTATTACTTATATTTCCTCAAGTCAACACTTGTGGACCCCGCGGCATAACTTGTTTACTTTGTTGGATCCTGAACATATTAGGACTCCTTCTTTGTAATGCCCTGACAAAATTATTTAACTTGTAAATGACTTAGCAGTACGTCTTCCAGCCTTAACCCCTCTAGGAATTAAAACTTAGGGATCATACACTCTCATTATGAAGAAATGAAAGCCTACAGCGGAAGACTGATCACTTGCTAAATGATAGAGATAGCAACTAAGACCCACAATAAAAGAATATCAAAATAACACAACAAAACATAACCATAATATCATAAATAATCATAAGTTCTGATGTCTTCAAAATAAGGTCATAAGACCAGTCATCGAAATAATATAACGATTACGTCTTAAAGTACTAACATATCATCCAATATAAACAAAATTAGTTAGGCTCCAGTTCGAGATACATCTCACAAATTATATCGATCATATCGCTGCAGCGATCTCCTCCACCGAACCAAATACGAGCGAGCCAAATTGATTCCAGGTGATAAAAGATCACTCGGAAGACATCCGCCAACCTCACATTGTGCATCCCATAAACAATCATCCTCGATATCGGCTAACAATTCGCATAAGAGTATAGATGGAAAAGATACAAAAGTAAGCCTACGACTTAGTGAGTAATATGCACATGTTATACACATTATCATTTGTGAACTCAGTTGATAAACACAAGCATTGTCATTCTTAGTTTATAACATGTCATGATGCAGTATATTTATAGTATATGATATAATCAAGAACATGTGATATGTTAACAATATGGTCTATTTGAGACATTACCCCCGCTCAATAAGGGTAGCATGTCCAAAAAGGCATCTGGTACAATTCTCGGTGCCCCAGTCATTGCACACCTACCGTCTTACACTAGTATTCCGACTATGGGTGACCCACATTGTGGCGACCCGATTTCATAACGCATATATTTTTTTTTTGAAATGAAACTGCATCATCACAGTCGCGTACATGCGTACAAGCCATCATTATCTCATAATAGGAGCATATCACATCAGAGTAATCATAACATAAGGAGCTGACACAAAACTATATATAACAGCTTTACATTCTAAGTACATTAACAAAAGGGCTATCAAAAATGTCACATACGGCATAGCCAAAATACATCGATCAGTTTTACACATATAACATCATGATGTAAAACAAAAGCTAGACTACCATAGTCTATACAAAATGCATCCGGCGTACATCGCCATCAATCATAACCTAAATACGCAGCCACTGGATCTTCATCAAGATCTTTAGTACCATTATCAACAACATCATCTGAGGCGATCATGGAGTTAACCACATTCGCCCAGGCGGATATATGAGTCCACGGTCTCAGTGGTATAAGAAATCACTAAGTTTTCACAATGAGTCAATCTTTTTCTTTCTACATAGTTTACAATAACAGCTACATTTGGTTTATAAAATGTCTATTATAAAATCATGGCGTAGCTGATGAAGTAAACACCGTAGTCATGAAATTTGTTTGGAACATACTACATATACAATCTCAAATCATAAAAGTGGCATAAAATTCCATAAATCATAATACATATACATTTCATCAAAACATAAACCTGTCATGCATGTTTTCATACTCATACTTTTCATATCATATCATTTTACTATCATCAGGGTATTACACCCCTTCGAAAACATAACTTTTTACTTTCATCAGGACATTACATCCCTTCACTTTCATCAGGGTAGCTAACCCCTTCGCTTTTATCAGGGCTAATCACCCCTTCACTTTCATCAGGGCTATTCGCCCCATTCACTTTCATCAGGGCTAATCACCCCTTCGAAAACATTTCACTTTTCTATACCATCGGAGCATTACACTCCTTCGAAAACATATCACTTTTCTATCATCAGGGCTAATCACCCCTTCGAAAATACTTCACCTTTCTATCGTCGGAGCATTACACTCCTTCAAAAACATATCACTTTTCTATCATCAGGGCTAATCACCCCTTTGAAAACATTTCACTTTACTATCTGAGAGGCAGCAAGGTTCGTCTGGACGTAACAACAGACGAGCTGCAGATGACACCTACTGCCAGGCCTATTTGAACCCCAAAACGATAGAATTGGGAAAATTCATAAACTACAAAGTTGTAGAATTTTGAGTTAGCTTTCCAATGACATAAATTTTGCCTCAATCAGAGTTTTGAATCAAAAGTTATGATCATTTTAATCCAACAAGGTCAGTCTGAAATTTCTGATTCGAATGGAAAATCACAACTCCTGCGGACGATGCCTACTGGAAGGATAATTTGACCCTCAAAACGGTGTAATTGGAAAAAGTCATAAACTACAAAGTTGTATTATTTTGAGTTAGCTTACCAATGACATAAATTTTGTTTCAATTGGAGTTTGGGATTAAAATTTATGATCATTTTAATCCAACAAGGTCATTCTGAAATTAGAGATTTGAGTGGAATAACTTCTTGAAACTTTTTCTGTGTGTTTTGTCCATTCTTCTTACTTTCAATTACTATATTACTAATGGTTATTAATTCCACTAAGTCATTTACATAAACGAGTTAATAAAATCCTCTATTCATATCTCGGATATAACACACATTAACTAGCTAAACCATAACTGGTGACCCATTCAATGAATGGTGCACTGTCACAAACTAAACCATCGGATCCAAAGCCCTCTCAATAACATAAACTCTTTTGACCATAGAATCAATATGTAATAATAGTAAGCCTATGACCATTATTCCGTTGCGAAACAATGCAACCATGTCATACGATGCGTATTAATCTTTGTATCTTTTATATGCATGTTATGTACAATTCATCGTTTCATTATCTTTCTTAGCCACAATCATTTTCACAAATGAAGTTCACATTTGAGAGAAATAAGCATATCATGAGAGTTGTAAATATGCATATTTTGTACATCAAAGTAGTCATGCTATGCATAAAGGTATAACAATAACAAGTATCTATGTGAGTTTTTACTCACTTGAGTCGTATGGTTCCATTAAATACTTTTTCATCGGGTCTCCAACTTTCGAATCTGATAAATAACCTTTCCATTAGTCTTATGCCTTGCATTAAACAAGTCCTAGGCTTCTAATAACTCAAAAGGTCATTCTGTCCGAGCATCAAACGTTTGACCAGAAGAGTCAAACATTCCATACCCACACATCGAACGTTTGATGTGGAACATCGAATGTTTGATGAAGAACATCGAACATTTGATGAAGTCCAAAAACTCATTCTGGACCACATCTCGATCCTTACTGATTTCTAACTCCCCATAAGGTCTCCTAAACGTCTAACTAGCGAAAATAAAGAGTCTCAAACTACAAGAACACAGGATTTGAGGTACCAAACCTCTAAATCACCTCAAAGCATCAAAACTTACATAAATTAACTAATATACCATAATGATCAATCTTAAACTAAACAAGATAAAAACTAAGACATAACAACTACTAGACAACAAAACAACAAGTAAAACAACAAGAAAACGAACTAAGGAATGATGGATACCTCTTTAAGCCAAATCACATTCCTTCTCCTTCAAACACTCTCCTTCACACACACACAAGTCTCTGGTGAATCCAAACTGAGCGTGAACAATGCAGAGGGGGGTTAGGATTGGTATTTATAGAGCTAGGACGTCTGTCTAAGAACTGATGAATTTTTGGATGTATTGAACGTTTGATGTACGACATCAAATGTTTGATGCACTATTATCTAATGGTTCTAGGGTTTCCACCGAACGTCTGATAAAAGCACATCGAACGTTCCAAAAAAGCATCGAACGTTTGATATTGTCTGAAATGCACATTGATCGAAGGTTTTCACGTGATTAGTGCATTAGGACATGTATCGAACGTTTGATCCTCAATATCAAACATTTGATGAGCATACCGAATGTTCCATAAAATCCTTCAAACGTTCCATGGCATCCAGAGCTCAAAAATAATCTCTAAAACTTAATAAATCTTTAGGGCATTACATTCTTAGTCGACTTGCATTCCATTTTCAAATTGATTTTGGATTCAAGTAGTAGCCGACTTTAAGCCTTATATAAAGTAGTATTCGGCTTTCGTGAAGAGTAGCGATAGAGTGGGAAAAACAGTGCGAAAGTGAGGCTCTGCCCAGTGCTGCACACTTTGTGTTTCTTATTGGTTTTGTTTCTCACAGTTTGTAATGCCATTCACGGCTTAGAGAATTTAGAAAATATTTTATCTTTTGTGTGAGAGTGAGATTTGGGTGTATTGGAGCTTTGAGTTTTTAGTGGTTTTCTCTCTACTACTCTTTTATACTCCATCTTTTGTTAATGGATTTTCTCTTAACCATCTCCACCACTGTGGATATAGGCTTGTTAAGCCGAATCACTTAAATCTTAATGTCTTGTGTTATTGATTTATTTTCTATTTTGCTATTTTCTGCTTCTTTGGAAATCCTAAATTTCATTTTGTCACAACATCTAGCACAAATTCTTAGACAAATCGAAGAGAGCTAGGGCTTAGGGGAGGGGGGTTGGCGTCCCACGATTTGGACGTCTCACTCCCAGCATTTCTTGGTGGCTATGTACAGTTGGGGGGGGGGGGCGTGGTTGTGACTTGAGAGTTTGGCATACCGATTGAGAATTTCATTTTAAAGATTGGTTTTGAATGTTTTAGATTTTTTTTAATGGGGTAACGTGGCAGGGATGACTAGGCCCTGCCAAGTCAACCTAGTCATTGTGTGGCCGTATATTGGTTTATGATATAGCATTTCTCATTTTCTCATTGTTTAATATTTGGGCAAATATTTTATGTTCACCAATAGCTCATTTATTTATTGAATCGAGATAGAATTGATTTTTTTAGAGCCAAGCTCTCAAGCAGCATGGCTTATTTAACAGCCCACCGATACTTGCACGCTATTCAGACCAACCCACACATAGCCCTACGATCCTCTTTCCTTTCTCGTGCATCTTCTAGCTTCTACCGTCTGCTTCTCCTCCATACACACGCACCCTACTACACTACACCATTTTATCCTTTTGTACAACACCTTTCTTCACCGTTTCACTAGTGATGATTCATCACACCACTGTAAGAACTGTTACATTCATTCTTTTTGAAAGGAGTGTGTTCTGTTCCCATTACTGCTGATTCGCTTGACAAACTTCTATTTGGATCCGGCTTATGTGCTGTTGTAAAAACTACAACACATCTGCTATAAAAAACAACTAAGGGTTGAGATTTAACCAAATAAAAAAAAATTAACCAAAAGTTGTCGTTCTTGAACGTCCGAAGCAAACGTTTGCTCAAGCTGTGACCTTACGCCGTTTTCAATGGAAAATGGTACAATTGCTTTTTCGGGGGCTAATTCTTTCTGTGAAGCAAATGGGGTTTTAAGGTCCAGCGGGTACTCTGTGATGGCTGAGTTTCTTGATGTACATGTGCTTGAGAATAAGGAGCGGCCGGATCCATGATGGAAAATCTATTTGGAAGAAGTTTGAGAAATGGCAGCAGTAAGAGCAGCAGGGATATTTTTTTTTTTTTTTTGGGGGGGGGGGGGGGAGTGAGTGAGTTTGGTGGTGCTTTTTTGGAGCCAGGTCAGGCGGGTCAAGTTGGGAGCTTTCGGGGTTTGGTGGGTGGTGACTCGGTGCTCGGAGAGTTGATGACCCGGTCAGTGAAACCTGACCCAAGTTTGGAAAATGGGTGGCCTGAGAGGCTTGAGTTGGTCAATTTGGGGTTTGGGTCTGGTGGGTTAAGAGAGAGTGCTATAAAGTTTGAGATGAATTCTGCGAAGAAGATGGGTTCTGCGATTGGGAGAGAGAGCTTCAAGGAGAGGAAGGCAGACAAGGTAGTACTGCATAATACCGAGGTGGATGTGCGTGTGTTTATTCTCACTTTTCATTACTCCAATCATCTTATTATTAGTTCCTCTTTTTGTGTTCTTCTTTTGATAAATAAAAGAATGGAGAGAAACAAAATAAACTTCTTCCACCCTATTTTGGATGATAATATTTCTGAGTTGGTGAATGTGGTTATCTCTGAGGAGGATAATGTTAGTATTTGTACTATTCCTGATGAGAATGAGATTTACCATGCTATTATTGATCTCGGCCTTAACAAAGCCCCGGGGCCAGATGGGATGACTGATTTATTCTACAAAACATATTGGCCTATTGTGAAGCCTAGTGTGGTGTCTTCTGTTCAATCTTTCTTTAGAGGAGGATTTCTTTTGAAAGAGTTTAACTATACTAATATAGCTCTTATTCCCAAAGTGGATAATCCTACTCTCGTTAATCACTTTAGGCCCATAAGTTTTACTAATTTCAACTATAAGATAATCTCCAAAATTTTGGCCAATCGTCTCAAGCCTTTGCTACATAAGATTGTCTCTCCTATGCAATCGGCCTTTCTTAAAGGAAGATCAATACATGATAATTCTATCATGGCCCATGAGGTTTTCCATACTATGAAGCAAAAAAAGGGGAATGGTGGGCAAATGGCTTTGAAGCTTGATATGGAGAAAGCTTTTGATTCCTTGAAGTGGAATTTTCTTTTGAAGATTTTTTCCCTGCTTGGTTTCAACACCACATGGATCCAATGGATTAGTCAATGTATTACAACCTCTTCCTTCTCAATTCTACTTGATGGAGCACCTTTTGGCAAGTTCTTCCCCTCTCGGGGTATTTGACAAGGAGATCCCCTATCTCCTTTTCTTTTTATTCTTGGATCAGAGATTTTGTCTAGACTTATTTTGCGGGAAGAAAGTATTGGGTCCTTGCATGGTATTCGGATCTCTTGCCTGAGTCCTCCTATTTCTCACCTTCTCTTTGTGGATGATGTGATGATTTTTGCTAAAGCCAAAGCAAGTAAAGCTACTGCGATCCTTAAGTGTCTTGATTCTTATGCTTCTTGGTCTGGACAGCGAATCAACCTTGCTAAATCTGCGGTTTTCTTCAGCCGAAACTGTCAACCTGCTGTTAAGGTTGCTGTTAACAATATTATGCATTTAGCTCCCATACCAGCTAGGGCTATTTACCTGGGAATTCTTCTTTTCTTGAACAGGAGGAAGAAAGACACTTTTTCTGAGCTGAAAGATAGAATATTTTCTAAGATTGCTGGCTGGAAAGCCCGGCTCCTCTCTCAAGCAGCTAGAACGACTTTGGTGAAGTCGATGGCGAATGCAATTCCAACTTACATTATGTCTCTTTTTCTCTTGCCCAAGTCTTTTTGCTCTGAAGTGAATGCAGCTTTGAAGAACTTTTGGTAGGGTTTTCCCCAAGATAAGAAGAAGAATCTCACTTTTCTTTCTTGGGCTAGTATTTGTCAACCCAAGTCTCTTGGAGGCTTAGGCATTCGGTCCATGGATTCTATCAATAATTCTCTTCTTGCTCAGCTCGGTTGGAAAATGACTACAAATGCTCCCCTTCTTTGGGTGGATGCCTTGAGAGGCAAATATCTTAGGAATGGTGTCTCCTTCTTAAATGCCCCTTCAAACTCTATGTCCTCTTGGCTTTGGAAAGGGCTCCTGAAAAATAGAAGTGTGATTACCAAAGGAGCATGCTTATCTATATCCAATGGTTCTAATGTTGACATTTGGAATTCTCCTTGGATCCCTTTGATGCCTAATTTCAAGCTTAGGCCTAATCCTAACTTGATTGTCCTTCCACATTTTTCTGTTGATATGCTGATCATTTCTCATACTAGAAGCTGGAATCTCCCTCTTTTGAGGGACCTTTTTGACTCCACTACTATTCAGCATATCTTAAGCATTCATATCCCTAGACTATGCTCTTTTGATAAGTGGATTTGGGCTCCGTCTCCTTCGGGTTTTTTCTCGGTTAGATCTGCACATGAAATTTCAGGTTCTTCGGGTAGTAGAATCTCTCCTTTTGCTCCTGAAGTTTGGAATGCTCTTTGGAGTATTAAGCTTCAAGCCCAGTTGAAGCACCTTCTTTGAAAAATTGCATGAAACCTACTACCTTCTCGGGCCAATATCAGCAGATTTGTAATTGCAGATGACCCCAACATTTGGCTGTGTTCTTTTTGCAATGGGGCTCCTGAGTCTTTGTGTCATCTTTTCTTTGAGTGTGATTTGGCAAGGATATTATGGAGGAGCTCCCCTTGGCCCCTCAACACAGCTGTTTTTGCTTCCAAGCCCATATCAGATTGGGTGTTGGCTATAATATTCCCTGCATCTTGGCTAGCTATTCCTAAGGGTGATATACGTAAGTTTCAAATCTTTGCCTCTCTTACCTTGGATTTTATTTGGCAAGCTAGGAATAAACTCATCCATAAAGCTACCAAACTAGATCCGGTCCAGGCAGTGAAGCACATCTCTTCCTCTTTGGCTTTCCATGTTGCTGCTTGGAAAACAGTAACCCTTCCCTCCCTTTGGTGTCCCCCTTGTGTTGGTTTTGTTAAAGGCAACTTTGATGTGGCAGTGAGGGGCAACTTTGCAGTGGCTGCTGGTGTTCTTAGTGATTCTTCGGGCTCCATTATAATTGCTGCTACTCTTAGGTTGCCTTGCCCGAATGCTTTGCTTGGAGAAGCGTCTGCTGCCCTGCTCACTATTCGTTTGGCTGCTTCCATAGGAGTGTCTCGGCTTAATTTGGAAGGAGATGCTTTATTGGTGATCCTAGCCATTAATCAACCCCTTCTTTTCTCCTTTTGGAATTTTGTAAATATTATTTCAGACATTAGTTTAGACTTAGTGGCTTTTCAAAGTTGGAATGCCTTGAAAATCTCTAGATGTGCCAATTTTCGCGCACATGCTTTAGCTAAGTGAGCCGCTTCCCATCATGTGTTTGGAAGCATTCTCATAGGATTTCTCATTCTCTCTTCCCTTAGGATCAAGAGTGGGAAAGATCCTCCCTTGTAGCCCTTTTCTTTCTTTCAATTAGAAAAAAAAAATAATAAAATAAAATAAATTTTCCATTCCAGCTCCTTATTCTCAGACACCTGTCCATCAAGAAACTCCGCCATCACAGAGTACTACCTCAAAAACCCACTTGCTTCACGGAACGAATTAGCCCCTGAAAAAGCAACTCTTACCATTTTCCATTCAAAACAGCGTCAGGTCACAAGCTTGAGCAAACGTTTAAGAACGTTGGTTATTTTTTTTTTTTGGTTAAATCTCAACCATTTGATTATTTTTACAGCAGATGTGCTGTTTTACTACAGCACATAAGCCTGATTCCTTCTATAAAAGCAAAAGCAATACCGGCTGGAAAAGTGACAAAAACTCCCTGACGTAAGACCTGCCATATCTCTGGGCAGCTGGTCCACCCGCGGTCAGATGGTTAAGATATAACCATGTTTTATGGGCCTACGGCGTGGGAGACCGAGCAACATCTACCCTGGCGTCTGTCTACCCGCCTCCAATGTTTCTCCGCGTACTCATCCGTGGGAGTGGCCCGAGTGGGAGACATTACTCTTCCTACCTAATACACCAAATAGCACAGGCCACGACTGCAAGAGAACCAACTCGTTCAAATGTTCAACAAACTACTTCAAACAAAAGTATACTAATAACCTTCCATATATCAACTTGCATATATAATGGTTATTTTCCATTTTTCCCTTTTCCTGTTGGATGTATCGAACACCATTTTCATAAGAGAAATGCTACACATACTTCTACTTTCACACTTCTAAATACAAAAATGCTACACACGCTTTCACGTTCACATTCCTTGACGTGATACAAAATCACAATTAAATTTTGAATTGATTACTATTAAATTTTAGATGTAAGGGTCTATTGTTTCTCTTTTCACAATAGATACTACCATGATCTGTTTTGGTAAACTCCCCTTTCATAATCCACTTTTGTGCTCCATAAGTTTATCTAAACAATACCAAGGAAAGCAGTACATTCTCATCAATTGAGTACTGAGATGAAAAGGAAAATAAATAAAGCGGCCAAAAGAAAAGAAAAAAAAAAAAGACAGAACCGAAAAAACTGACTATTTCAAAATAAATTACAAAAGCCTTTTATAAGAAGATACGATTATTCTCTTCAGATAATGACATAGCTTGAATATAAACAACAAAATATCTCAACACTACGTCTTAGAGTTGCTATAAATATTAGTACTTCTTGTAGGTGCAGAATCCCTATAAGCCGCTTGCCCCTCCCATGAAACACTATTAATCAAATAGAATCATTGTCTCTCAGTAATCATCTCCGCATTGAGAGCTGTCTTCTATTGTTTGCCTTACCTGCCATTGGAAGTATCCTATTGTTACGGGCTCTGCCCCTTAACTCAAAAATACATGAACAAATAAAGACAAATTAAAGAAAAAAACAATCATCTAAATTAACTTCCAACTTTTTCTTGCGATGAAGAACTGTACGCTTACCATTCAACCAAGTCAGAATGCTCTTCTCCCAGTGTTCTGATCATCATTGATTCTATCATCCCCAAAGCTGCCAAAACGTCTAGTACGAGAATCACTGTAGCCACTGCTGTTTTGGCTTGATAGGTTGTCACCAAATCTACTAGAACGGCCTGAACCAAAGCCTCCAAAACCACCAGAACGGTCTGAACTACTAAAATCGCCAAAAGCACCTGAACGACTAAACCCAGAACCACTAGAGTTCCCAGATCGGTTTGAGCTAGAACCAGGAAAACCACCTCCGGATTTGTGAGAGCCAGAGCCAGAGCCACCAAAGGAACCAAAGCGTCCAGAGCTAGGTCCTCCATATTGACCTGTTTGACCGGAGGAATCTCCATAGCCACTGCTACGACCAAATCCAGGACGCCCTTGACCGCTAAAGCGGCTAAAAGCACTATCACCAGACCGACGATCCCTCATGCCTCCATGAGAGCCAAATCTACCACCACCACCCATGTCAGCTAACATGTCCCCACTTCCACCCTCAACAGCCATTTTGGGTAGCTGATAACCAACAAGTATTCAAGCAATCAGTCTAACATAAAACATCGGATAAGGTGGAAATCAGTCCCACACTGTAGATTTTACATGCACATGATTGTTTGTTAGAGAAAGCTCTGTTAGTTATCTAAAGAGATGTAGGTCACACCGGTAGTAGGATTTAACTCGTTCTGTTTGCTTATTGGTAGAATGTCCTACTTATGAGTACTTCAGTCAACAACATATATGTCCCCATGCATACATTGTGTAACGTGCACATGTATATCTATGATACGAAATAACTAGTTTGCTGCTCGTGTAGTTCAGAGTAAACCAACAATTCAGGTCAGTCATAGAATTCTAAACACAATACTGTCAGAAAACTACTTTCCCACTACTTTCGATCGCTTATCCTTATTATTTAACATGGTGCTTCACAACCAGATAAGCACTATTTTTCACCGACATATGATGACATCTATTATCTACTCAAAGTAAAAATATTATTCGCATTGCTATCCACATCCACAACAAAATGAGAACTAAATTCTTGTGTGATGAGGGAAGTTTATGTGTATGACTTTGCACCAAGCATATAGACCCCACTCATTTAACAAGAGACTTGCATTTCATTCTTAAAAGCATTCTACCTATATTCTATCTCATCAGATTAACATCCAATAACCCATGTTAAAAAAGAAAGAAAGCATCATATCACTGTCAAACAGGTTTTAAACTCAAAAGTGAATAAATAGGATGATGCAAATGGAAATGGAAATAAATCCTAACCTCTGTAAATCTGCATCCAACGTCTCGCTCTATAACTTTGACAGCCCTTGACTGGTCCTGTGTGTAAATAAGTATAGCACTTCCTTTCTTGCCGGCACGACCTGTTCGGCCTGATCGATGAACAAATATCTCTGAATTGTTGGGAAGCTCGTAATGTATTACCTAATCAAGAAATGAGTTTAAATGTTGAGCAATAAAACAAATAGGACCACTAGGAAAAAACAGTTGCTGCACAAAATCCCCCCCCCCCCCCCCCCCAAAAAAAAAAAACCGAGAAAACCCACTAAAATAGAGAAGCAAGCTGGAGAATCCTGAGAAGCAAGGGAGTCTAGATTTTTAAGATGGCAAATGAACCAGCCAATACAACAAAATAAGGGCATCAAGCACATAGTTGAAGCAAAACAAAGAATCAAATGCTTTAAGCATAGGAATAGAGTGAAGGGAGAAATAAAAGCAAATGGTCGCCATAACTTCAATGGTTTTCACGCCATATAAATTATAATGGAGGGCATCAAAGGCAAGGAGAGAATGAGGAAAGAAAGTAACCAGGGGGCTGAAAGTTCTGATCTACTACACACCTTTCAGATGTGCCACCAGAACATAGAAACGTGGCAGCTCTAGGAAACATAAATAGATTTCTTCAAAACAATAGGAAATAAATAGTTAACAAGATGACGCTTTTAACCAGCACAATCCTTTTTTTTTGTAAGTAATCGACACATATCATTAAAAGCGTAAGGAGCTCCTAAGTACATAGGAAGTATACAATAGGCAGCACATAGCTAGATGGAGCAAAAAAAAACCAGCATGACCCTTTAATTTATCACTTCAAATGCAAACTGGAACAGACATCAATTAGTTCATGTACAGAATAGTTGTTAGGACAAATCCTGCATGATATAAATTACTCTTTTTATATAGAATGATATTTCAAAGCAACAATCCCAAGAAATTAGAAATTATACATACTTTCTTCATACACACATGCATACAGGCATGATAATGAAGTGATAAATTTAAAAAAAAAAAATGAAAAAAGGTAACTCATCAGACAACCATCCAAGAAAAGTCAAAGAACGGCTAGCAACAAAACTTTCAATTGGCACAAGTATTCAGCCAGTTTTTTCAAAACTTAGCCGGGCCAATCAGTAGAACTGCTTGCAGCATGATCTCATAGATTAGAAATCAAGGATATATTGAATAGCAAAGTTCATGAACCATCATTGTATATATAAACTGCAAAGAGTGGGAATGTTCTTGAAAGTTTTCTCCTTTTTTGGTGTTCTTTTTGTATACTGCCGGTGTACTTAGAGACACCTCACGCTTTTTTAATAAAATTTGACTTGCTTAGCAAAATATATATATATATATATAAACTACAAAGAGGGAAAAATATAAAGAATAATGCACACAAGAAAAGAATAGGGAGCAGAGAAACAAGTTAATATATCAATTACAAACTATGAGGATTAATCTATTGTCAACTAAGAAGGACACAAGTTACTTTCCAGCAAAGGAGGATTAATAATCGCAGAAAAACAATTTACATAAGAAAGAAAAAATGAAGAAAAAAATCTACCAGATCAACATTAGGTATATCAAGGCCACGAGAAGCAACATCAGTGGCAACTAAAATATTGAAATGCCCATCTCGGAAACCTGCAAGTGTTCTTTCCCTCTGACTTTGTGAGATATCCCCATGCAAAGCCTCGCATTTGTAGTTTCTTCCCATGGCATATGCCAATCGATCAGCATCACGTTTTGTTTGAGTGAAAACAATACATTTTCCTCCTTTTGCATGCTCCTGACAAACAAATCTGATGGTGAGAATGGAAGCAATGGTGAACACGATTAAAACAAGAACTCACAAAGTTCTCTGACCTTTGCAAAGAAGAAAACAAAATGAAGGTTTAAAAGAATTTAATAAAAACAATAATATATATATATATATTATAAGTTCTGGAACCATACTGTTATCAGAGGTCCAATAATTGAAGCTTTTCCATAACTGTCTGATGCAATCGAGTATAGAGAAATTCCATCAGCCAACTTCTGATCAGAATCTCCAACCTACAGAACAGTTAAGCCGTTAATGTCCTTGTAACCATACAACACTAGAATCCCAACTTGCTGCATTTATACTAAATGTCCAAACACAGAACGAACCACAAAAGGTTTCCTCAAATTTTAGTACATAAGGATTCCATGATTCAGAAATAACTTAGTCATAACTATAGACCTCAAAATGCAGTGACAAGTACTAAAACCATTATAAAGTGAACAACATACGAGATTAAACCTTTTTATCCAACTCCTACTCCTGTAATGACATCGACTACAATCTACAGAATCAAAACAAATTCACAGAAAAGTAACAATACAAGAAAGCATAGAATCGGATCCATCAAGGATACCCTTAAAAGTGGGCATAGTAAAAACTAAGAGGACAAATAGTATGTGAACGTTATAATCTAATGATTGACTAAAATGAAGCTACAAACTCACCAGATCAATTGTTAGTGGATTTTTTAGGTAATTTTGAGTGAGTTTTTTAATCCAAGATGGCATTGTTGCAGAAAACATCAAACTCTGACGCTTCTGCGGCAACTTCTCCAAGATTTTTTCAACTTCCTCCTGAAAGCCAACTTGAAGCATCTGGTCAGCTTCATCAAGAACAACAAACTGAACTTCTGACAAGTTCAGAGCACCTCTGTTCAGAAGATCAATAATGCGACCAGGTGTGCCAACAGCTATATCAACACCATAGTCAAGCTGCCTCATTTGGCTTGAGATGGGCGTACCACCATAAACGCAAATGGTATCCAATCCTGGTGCGGTCTCAGCAAATTCCTTCTCAACCTGGCGAGCGAGCTCCCTTGTTGGAGCCAACACCAACGCCAGCGGATACCTGCCCCGCCTGTATGATGAAACATATATAAAGAACATGAAATTTTAGGAAACAGTTGGAATTCCATCACTCATCCAACAAGGGAAAAAAAGGATCAAAGAAACTAACCCATGTTTAGCATTGAACTGAATGATCTTATCCATAATGGGAATTCCAAAAGCAAGAGTTTTACCCGTTCCTGTTCTAGCACGACCGATCATGTCACGCCCTTGCGTTGCTGGTTCCAGCACCGCCCTCTACATAGAAGAGAAATCAAAGTAAAACACCACAGGTAATTGCTACAGGGACAAAGAGATAATTAGTGATTATGACAAGGGTAACCCACTATCACTAGGGGTGAGGCAAGGCACACAAAATAAAGAAACTGGGCTCAAAACATAGGATTTCTTGTTTTTATTTATATCGAGAGGAACGAACCAAACAGAAAGAAGAATAGAAAAAGAGAGAAATGTTGTGTATTAAGACCTGAATGGGAAAGAGCTTAGTGATGCCCTTCTTGGCCAAAGCAGAGACAATCTCCGAGGAAATCCCGAGCTTGGCGATCTCGAGGCCCTCGTCATCAGCGCCAGCGTTCCCCTCGTAATCGTCTACGGCGGCGAACTCGGCCTGCGACGGCAACGAGACCCTGAAATACAAGGGCCCAGATTTGGCGTGGAAGTCCCTGGCTTTATGGAAAAAAGATATACTTCCATTTCCAGGAACAAGGTCGGATACTGATGATGCTAGCGGATGGTGCTGATGAAGGTATAGTTTTGGAAGGGTCGCAGTAGTGAAGGTGGCGAGAGCCCGCCTGGAGATCATCGAAGAAGACCTTTTTAAGATGATACTCGCCATTTTCTTCTTGGTTCTTCTAAGAGACTGGCTGCGGAGAGAGACAGATTTAAATGTTTGGGGGTTAGGGTTTTAGCACTTGGGGTTTTGGGGGAAGTGACGCCGTAGAGAGACGAGCAGATGGGCTTATGTGCTTGTCTTTGTTTGCAAGATTTTTTATGGGATCCGGATCATCTGCGGTCGGCTTTCTCCCCATTATACTGCTCCTGCTCTCCATTTCTGCGCCCCGTGTCATTGACATTTACTTCTCTCACAAGTATTTCTCTACTCCAACAGAAGTTTGATCAAGGCCAAGCCCAAATATGGTCAGACCTCCATTTAGCTCGGCCCAATCACAGTCTAAAAACTAACTTGAGACTAACTAGAGATTGAGGCCTATTATTAATGGTCATAAATTTCTTTTAAATTGGGTTTGAGAAAATTTAATTTATAAAATAGTCATATGTCTCTTAGAGTATAAGAAGCACATGAATTTTTAATTTGCATGTAAGAACCACATGATTTTTTAATAGAATTATTAAAAAAAATATGTATTTCTCACATGCTTAAGAAACACATGGTAATTTTATAGACTTGATTGGAGGAAAGTCAATTATTAACCCTTTGAAGTCTTCTCAATATTTGCTTTTTCAATGGATCCATTTGCAATTAGTGTTACATTGCCTTGACGTGGCATTTAAAGCTAAGGACATAAATTTTATCTAAATTGGGTTAGATAAAACTATTATGTGTCCCTTAATATGTAAGAAGCACAAAGTTTTATATTTTTTTTTTTCTAAGCAAATTAGGAATGGGTACAAGGAATCAAAACACCAAAAAAGATATGGTCTCTCCATCAACAAATCCAAAACAAAAATTATAGGGTAAGAAATACAACAAAATAATCGGCGATGGGCCAAAAATGACTTGGGCCGTTGAAAGCGGTTACTGAAGCAAAGCCAAAAGACACCAGAAAAGGCAACTCTTCCCAAGCCCCCATAAGCAACAACTGACAAAACACCCAAACGGATGCCGATGAATAAAAGGCATTGATGATTTCCAAGAATGATCCGTCATAGAGGAGTCCCAATATCCAATAAAATAAGTCTCCAAACCAAGATTACACTAGGAGACTAAAACCCAAGTAACCAACCAAAACAAAAACAAAAAAACAGAATAATAAAGTAAAATACAGAAAAACAACAAAGGGACAACAACAAGAAATCAAAACAAATAATAAAATAGAAATGAAAATCCAAAACACAATAACTACGACAGTGGAGGGCACAAAGAGCACATGCAGCCATGAGAAGACCACTCGCAATAGTGTGAGATCCATGCTTTAGCGTGTGGAGGTCGTGCGGTGGAGTGTAGGACCATGGTGAAGAGCTGAGGGGCCGATGAAGACGCAAGTGAGGCGCGTGGTAGGCCAAGATGAGTGGAAGAGAGTAGATCGCGATTTGAAGGGCCACAATCTTGGCTCCAACTCTACCCCAAGCAATAACCACTAAACAATGGTGGAGGAGAGTGGAGAAGGCAATTGAGCAACGATGGAAAGGGAAGATGGAGACAAAACATACATAACTTGCCAATTTGGGAGGAAAATGAAGAAAAAAAAATGAAAAAATCAAGGAAGAACGGGGAGAGGGAAGGGAGAAAGGAGAAGGAAGGGAGGAAGGAGGGGAAGAGTATGACGCCCCGCCTTTAATTATAAGGTGTAAGTGGAAATCTTTCATTTTGCACGTGACGTTACGACATCAGAGGTAGAATCTCGCAGCATAATATTTTTTTCTTCTTTAAAATAATAGGTATAACCCTCACATAACACATTTGAGCTAACTAAATATACCTCAATTTAAATAAATATTAACATTGTGCGATTATATAATAAATAAATACACTACGTGCATCAAATAAAGATCAGTGCCACAGACGGCACAATAGCAAATATAAATAAAAGTGTTGATACATGTCATAGAAAAGCAGTACATGGCTGGCAAGAGATAGACTAAACGTAATGTCTATCATCATAATGAGACAACAAGTAGCCTTATCAAAATTGATCAAAATTGACGAGAGGATCTTGATCCTCTTCCTCTAATCTTGCATCATAGTCTATGTAATTATGGTGTTACCATATTTACATAGGCAAACAAGTGAGTTTCACTGTTTCAATAAGTATACAAGTCACTAGTTTATTATGGTATTATTAATGACAATCATGTAATTTTCATATTATTCATGCAATGCATCACTCTAAAGGACTCCAACTTCTCGGCTAATAGGGGACTCCAACCCCACGTTCTCACTTTACTAGTATTACTGGGGACTTCAACCACCAGACTGAGGATTTCACCCACCTATTATAATCTTTCAGCACTAGGGACTCTAACTGCCAGTTTAGGGACTAAAACCTACTTTATTATTATCTTTCAGCACTTGAGACTCTAACCACCAGTCTGGGGACTAGAACCCAAAATATATTAATGTCTTTTATGATTTGTTTTGGAACAACAATAAAAATAAGATAATATACAATATCATATTCATGCACATATAATCAAATAGTTGATAAATAAATCAACAAGTATTATCTTATTAAAACCAGTATCATTTCTTAGTAAGTACTTCCATACTTACTCTTCACTTAAATGGATTCATGTACTTCGTTTTTAGCTACTTTCTAAAAATTGCATTCCGGGGCCTCATATCACTATTCACACCAACACCCTTCTCCTATCCCTCACATAAGGAATATAAAGCATATTTCTAAGAAGTGGCTTGTCTTGATGTTTAAGAAAGGATAAATGATAACTTTCTATTTATAGAATTTTTGGAGTGTGAGGTGATGACACTTGGTATTTTTTAACGGAGAGGATGGTTTTTAAAGTCTTCAAGACTTAAGTTAGCACATGCCAACTATTGAGACTTGCAGATAATATTCAGAGAGCAATTATCACATTGATCCCCATATCTATTTTATTTCTTTTGTGACTATATACAGTAACGTCATGTGCTTGATGAACTAAATAAAACAAAAAGTTTCCTAAAAGAAGTAAAGGTTTGGTCGGCCCAAAACTAGCTCATTGTTTGTGACTTTTCATAACAGTCCATGCTGAGTTTTTTTTTTTTTGGTGGATTTTCATGAGAGTCCAAGGACTGTTATGTTATCATGCTGCCCAGCTCAGGGGCAGCATGGTCCAGGGACATTTTTGTCCACTTTTTGAAATCCAAAAATTATGAAATTTTGAGGATAGATAAAATACTCCAAGACGAACGTTTTGAGCTTTGGTTTAACTCATTTGGAGTTTGTTTGACCCAGTTCCCATCATTCTATAGTTGTTAGACAAAATATTCTCCTTTCTTTTTTAAAAAAAGCTTCCAAAACATGACCCGAATGATTTCTAATTTTTTTGAGACATTCCTACATTACACATAGAAATTTTAATAATAATGTTTTCTCATTATTATCACTATATTATTATTATTATTTTAAATTAATTGAAGGGGTTGAATTTCTCGAACGTTACAAAGAGATCCATTACTCCTACGTTAGAGAGCACTCTAGCAGTGGAAGAATACCTCACAATGAGACATATGACAATTTTACAAACTAAGTTGGAGAAAATTCCTCCAACTCGCTAATCACTTTGCATTGTCTCAAAAAAGGTGATAGTGCTTGTACTTTTGTTGATGTCAAACATAAGCCTTAAAACTCACTTTATTTCATGTGTCGGACTCTATTAGAACTTCCAATTCCAAATGTTAAAAGGCCTAACTTCCTTATCAGTTTCTTCATATGTCTTTCAATCTAAACTTTTGAATACTATAACAGTAGCACGTAGAAGACTCGACCTTTGTTTTGTGTTTTGGGGATTAAAATTTAACATGTTCTTTCAGGGCAGAACCATAAATTTTGACATGGATACCTTTTTTTTTTTTTTTTCCAGGAAAACAATAAATTTTTGAGAATTTGCCTTATTTTTTAAAAAAATTTAAGAAAAATTTTAAAATTTTGAGGGGCTTCCAAGCATTAACCTAGGTTCGTCCCTGTGTTCTTTATTCCTTGTTAATGTATATTTAAATATTCTTATACATTAAGGAGGAAGGGCTCTCTGAGGGTTCGGGTCCTTATTAACCTTAAGGATCCCATTGCCACGGGCTTCTTGCATCATAGGCCTCTGAAAACTCCAGCCCAGATTCTGTACAAATATGAACATCTTTCGGATTTTTGTTATGCATGTGATCGATTAGGGCATTTATCTTTCTCTTGTCCTATCGTTCCTTGCCCACCCGATACAGGAAAATATGGAGCTCATCTTAAAGCCAACCATCCCAAGATCAGCCGTGTGGAGATGACGATTCTAGTCCGACATTCTCTGGTCTCACAGACTTCCTCAGATATGGTGTCCTTGACTCAGCACTCTTCTGAAGTAACTCGGACTGTTTCAACCAGCTCCTCAACTCAACTCAATCTCTCACGTGTGAGTGTTTCTTCCCAAGGGCTTCAAATGTGTCCAATCAACACCAAATCTCTTGTGCCAAGTACTGACTTGTCTTTGGTTGGGAGTTCGAAGTCCACTTTTTTCGTCTGCATTAATTGAAAAGGCTCCCCTTGTCAACTTACAGCTGGATCCCCTCTTCTCCTCTTTAATGCTAACGCAAGTGGGGAACATAAAATCTCTTCAGCTAAATCTCTCTGAAAAAACGTGGCCTTCCTACCTAAAGTCGTCTAATATACCTGATTCCACGTGCCCTTCACTTGATGCTAACTCTAAGAAGGCCTTATCAACTATTCCTTCATCCCCTCTTTTTTCCCCTTCACAGTTAAGCCTCCAAAATATCCCCCTCCTGCCCTTCAGAAAAAACGCTTTCACCCCTATCCTAAGTCACCTATCCCAAATTCCTCTCCTTCGAAACATCATTCCTCCAAGAAACCCAAACTCCATGGCTCGTCCTCTACAGAGAAGGTTCTACAGGAAGCAGAATCTGCTATTTCTTCTTCCAATGTTCTTCTATCTTCAAGGGTGGCAGGATTTGCTCTGCCCCCACCGCCACCATGAATTTGAAAGTATTGTCCTGGAATTGTCAGGGTCTTGCTCGTGCCCCGACAATTCGAGCCTTACAAGCGTTTATCAGACCACTCAGACCAGATGTTCTGTTTTTGTCTGAAACAAAAGTTGTTGCTGCTAGATTTCAGTCCTCTCTCTTGCGCATGGGTTTCTCTTCTTGGTTGGAAGTCCCACCTTCTGGTACTAGGGGTGGCCTTTTTCTGACTTGGAAGCAAGGCTTTGTTCTCGATCTTTATCGGTTAGATCAGAACCATATTTCCTTCTTGGTCTCTTCTGATGGCTCTCACAGCTCTTGGCTGATTTCGTGTATCTATGCTCCTCACACGGGTCAGCTCAGAAGCAAATTTTGGTCCAAGTTGACAGATGTGGGCAATTCTTTTGGTGGCCGTTGGCTTTTGTTGGGGGATTTTAATTCTATTCTCTCGCCTTTTGAGAAGAGTGGTGGCCGGAGCTTTGGGTCTTCTTCTCACTTTAATTTTGTGGACTTTGTTAATTCTAATGCTTTAATGGACTTGGGTTTTGTGGGTAACAAGTTTACTTGGAGCAACCATCGAAATGGCTCAGACAACATTAGAGAAAGGCTGGATCGTGGTCTAGCCAATCTTGACTGGGTTCAGCTTTTTCCCAATGCTCTGATTAACCATTCTCCGGCTGTAAATTCAAATCACTGCCCTATTTTGTTGTCTACTACTGGTTCTTACCAAAACCTACCCAAGCCATTTCGGTTTGAAGCTTTTTGGACTAGAGATCACTCTAGTCACTCTGTGGTTGCTCGTGCTTGGTTGGCGGACACAGATGGCTCTCCTGCCTTCTCTCAGTAGAAAGTGGAAGAGAACAAAAGTGGCTTTAAAATCCTGGAATCTTCTCCATTTTGGTCATATCCAGACCAAAATCAAAGCCCTTATGAATAAGATTGGTGGTATTCAGGCAAGTCCTTTTTCCTCGGTTGGAGCAACTAGAGAAGCTTCCCTGCAAGAGGCTTTGCAGGAGCAGCTATTGAGAGAGGAAATTCTCTAGAAACATAAGTCTAGAGAATTGTGGCTTATGTGCACAGACCTCAACACAAAGTTCTTCCACGCCTCTACTGCCACGAGAAGAAGGTATAATTCGATCTCCTCTTTGAAATCTCTTGATGGTTCTTACATATGTGGTAGGGATAATATTGGCTCCTACTTAGCACAACATTTTACTTCCTTGTTTACTACCACTCAACCTGTCTTAGATGATAGCCTTTCGGATTTAGTGGATGTGGTCATTACAGAGGAAGATAATTTCCATCTTTGTGCTATTCCTGAGGAACAAGAGATTTTTTATGCTATGTTTAATCTTGGTCTTAATAAAGCTCCGGGCCCAAATGGTATGACTGGTCTCTTTTATAAAGCTTATTGGTCTATAGTGAAACCTAGTGTCATCACTTCAGTCCAATCTTTCTTTAAAGGGGGTTTTTTGCTTAAAGAGTTTAACCACACCAACATAGCTCTTATTCCTAAAGTGGACAACCCCTCTTAAGTCAATCAGTTTAGGCCTATTAGTCTTACCAATTTCAATTATAAGATTATCTCTAAAAATTTGGCCAATCAACTTAAGCCTTTACTGCATAAGATTGTCTCTCCAACACAATCTGCTTTCCTTAGAAGGAGATCCATTCATGATAATTCTATAATTGCTCATGAGGTTTTCCATTATATGAAGCAAAAAAAGGGTAATGGTGGGCAAATGGCTTTGAAGCTTGATATAGAGAAGGCTTTTGATTCTATGGAGTGGGACTTTCTCCTTAAGATCCTATCCTTACTAGGTTTTCACCCCACATGGATTCAATGGATAAGGCAATGCATCACTACTTCTTCCTTCTCCATTTTGCTGGATGGTACTCCCTTTGGTAAGTTTGTTCCTTCTCGGGGTATTAGACAAGGAGATCCCCTTTCTCCTTTTTGTTTATTCTCGGTTCTGAGATCCTTTCTAGGATGTTTTTGCGAGAAGAATCTTTGGGAGCTTTGCATGGCATTAGGATATCTCGGTGGAGCCCCTCTATATCTCATCTTTTATTTGCGGATGACGTTATGGTTTTTGCTAGGGCTGATGCTAATGAAGCTTCAGTTATTCTCAAGTGTCTCAACACCTATTCAGTGTGGTCGGGTCAGCGTATTAATCCGTCTAAATTGGCTATTTTCTTCAACAGGAATTGTCAATCAGCCACTAAGATTGCTGTGAATAACATCCTGCACTTGGCCCTTATCCCTGCTAGGGCTAAATATCTTGGAATTCCGCTTTTCTTGAACAGGAGCAAGAAAGACACCTTCTCTGAGCTTAAAGATAGAATTTTTGCAAAAATTCCAGGGTGGAAAGCTAGGCTTCTCTCTCAAGCAGCTCGTACTACCTTGGTTAAATCTGTTGCCAATGCGATTCCTTCTTATGTTATGTCTCTTTTCCTCTTGCCGAAATCCTTTTGTGCAGAGATCAATGCTGGATTGAGGAATTTTTGGTGGGGCTTTCCTCAAGAAAAAAAGAAGAATCTTACTTTTCTTTCTTGGGCCAGTATTTGCCAACCTAAGGCCTTGGGAGGGTTAGGTATTCGTTCTATGGATTCTATAAATAATTCTCTCTTGGCAAGACTTGGATGGAAGATGACTATAAATGCTCTCCTTCTTTGGGTGGATGCTCTAAGGGGAAAGTATATCAAAAATGGTATCTCTTTTTTTAATGCTACTTTGAATTCCTCTTCTTCTTGGCTTTGGAAAGGTATCTTGAAGAGTAAAAGTGTTATTCAAAAGGGGGCCTGCATTTCCATCTTTAGCAGTATTAATGTGGATATTTGGTCCTCTCCTTGGATTCCCTTAATGGCCAATTTCAAGCCTTGGCCAAATCCTAATTTGGTGGGGTTTCCTAATTTTTCAGTTGCTGATTTATTGCTTCCGGGTTCTAGGTGTTGGAACTCCTCTCTCTTGGAAGACCTCTTTGACTCCACCTCTGTTCAGAATATTCTTAATATTCATATTCCAATTCTTAGCTCCTTTGACAAGTGGATTTGGGCTCCTACTTCTTCAGGTCTTTTTTCGGTGAAGTCTGCCCTTGAATGTTCAGCATCTCCTGGTACTAGAACCTCTCCCTTTGCCCCGGATATATGGCGTGCTCTTTGGAGTCTCAAGCTTCAGGCTCGGCTGAAGCATCTTCTTTGGAAGATTGCATGGAATATACTCCCTTCCCGGGCTAACATAAGTAGGTTTGTTGTAATTGAGGATTCTAGTTCTTGGAATTGCCCCTTTTGTAATGGCTGTTTGGAGACCTTGAATCATATCTTTTTGGAATGTGATCTGGCCAGAATTCTATGGAGGAGCTCCCCTTGGCCCCTCAACATTACTCGTTTTGCTGCTAGACCGATCTCAAAGTGGATTTTGGCTCTCATTTTCCCTTCTTCTTGGCTCTCTATTCCTGCCAAAGACACTCGTAGATTCTAGATTTTTTCCTCTCTTATTTTGGACTTTATCTGAATGTCTAGAAACAAGCTCATACATGAAGGTCTTCAACCTAATCCTACCAAGGCTATTCAGCAGGTCTCCTCATTGCTGGATGTTCACACTTCAGCGTGGCAAGCTGTTTCTCTTCCTTCCCTGTGGATTCCTCCTTCGCATGGCAGTATAAAGGCTAACTTTGATGTTGTGGTAAAGGGTGATTATGCTATCGCAGCTGCTGTCCTCAGTGACTCCCAGGGGAATTTGATCAAAGCAGCTACACTCAAGCTTCCTTCTCCTGATGCTTTGCTTGGGGAAGCCACTACTGCCCTACTTGCCACTCGCTTGGCCTCCTCTGCAGGTGTTTCTATTCTATGTCTTGAGGGGGATGCTCTCCTAGTTATCCTTGCCATTAACCAACCTCTTCTTTTTTCTTCTTGGTCTTTTGCTAATGTAATCTTGGATATTTATTTAGAGTTAGTTTCCTTTCAAAGCTGGAATGCTTTGAAAGTCTCTAGATGTGCCAACTATTGTGCACATGCGTTAGCTAAGTAGGTCGCTTCCCATCATGTGTATGGAAGCATTCCATAGGATCTCCCATTCTCTTTTCTATCTGGATCAAAAATGAGAAAGATATAAAATATAGGAGAAATTACATTTTACCCCCTCAATGTTTGAGGAAATTTTCAATTTAGCCACCAATGTTTCAAAATTCGCAATGCACCCCCCTAATGTTTGAAAAAATTTTCAATTCGAACTTTCCGTCAGATTTTGCTGTCTAATCTGACGGAAATTTTTTTTTTACGTTTCATCCGTTTTTTTTTTTTAAAAAATTTTGTAAACAACGTATGAACAGTTAAAAAAAAAAAAAAAAAAAATCTGTCAGATTAGACAGCCAAATTTAACGGAACGTTCGAATTGAAAATTTTTCAAACATTGGTGGGTGCATTGCGAATTTTGAAACATTTGTGGCTAAATTGAAAATCCTTCAAACATTGAGGGGGTAAAATAATAATTTCCCTAAAATATATATATTATATACCTAAAGGCATATAAAAAGTGGTAATGTCTTGAGAATAATACTTTTTATTTGATAGTGTTATTTTACATTTTTGCCTTACTTTAAAAAGCCATCAGTTAAATAGATAACCGTACATTCAATTATCTTCTTCAAAAGTTACGATTCTTCAAAAGTTACGAACAAAACTAACCGTATCAATTACATCTCTATCTCCTTCTTTACTGGAATTCACAAGTACTGTTTATAAAACTCTAATTCCTATGCACCAAGTAAGTTTTATTTGTTTTAAAGTTATTTATCAAACATCCATCTTTGATATTTTCTTATTTTCTTTGAAATTGATTATGGGTTGAAAAAAATCTGGGTGGCTACGTGTAGAATTCATGAATAATTGAGATGCTTTTTTTTTTTTTTTTTTTACTCTTGTTTGAGAATTTAGTCATAAACTTCTTGGAATTTTGGAGAGTCCTGTAACCTATCTCCTTGTATTTCAGTCTCAATTGATTTAAAACAAGTTTGTTAGCCGGCCTCAAACTATAGGGAAGAACTGTTGTAGTTAATTTGTTTGAAAATATTTTTGGTTCTCTTGATGGGCAGAATTTTTAGATTATAATTTTGTGACTACCAATTGGTTTGATGGCTGATTAAGGGTTGATATTTGGTTGATTTTAGAGTTATTATTTTTTAAAAATTTAAGGTTTTAGTTATGACTATTTATAATTGTTTGGTGAAAGTAGTTGAATTGCAAATCAATGTTAGACCCAGTCCAACATCATCTTCAATGTTAGCCCCAATCCACTATAATAATTATTCTCGCAACGTTAACATTTATTTATTTATTTTACAATTTAAGGATACAACACTCTACACTAGAAAATCTTGCAGATGTAGAGTCCTCCACCGCATAGAAGTTTTCCACATCTAAGAATTCTCTTCACTCAACAACATCATCTTATAATTACAAAGATAAAGTTAAACATATAAGAGATAATATTGAAATTCAATACAACTCAATATTATCTTTTATCTGAATGTTTAACTTTATCTTTATAAGATGATATTCTTGAATGAATAGAATTATTGGATAACTTTTATGTGGTCGAGGACTCTACACTCTTGTTAGTGTTTATGTATAGGTTATTAGGACTATTGAAAGGAAAATATAAAAATAGATATGTTATTATGATGATAATCCATACATGCATGCTTTTAAAGTTTTGTTATTCATGGCAACTTGATTTACTATAAATTTTATAGTTTTTCAAGGTCCATGATGCATTATGTTCTTATAGTATGTTTGAGATAAACACCATAAACATAAATGTGCTATATATTTTTCAATACCCTTTGATTTAAAGTAATGACATATTTTTACTATTTAAATTAACTCTTTTTCATTTTCTTTTATTATAATCTATATATTAAATCTACTCTATAATATAATATAATAAATCTATGTTATTAAAATTATAATATAAACAATTATAGTAATATATAATACCAGAAACCAAACACGTGCATTGCATGTGCTGTCCTAACTAATATTCTTATACATCCATGAGTTTAATGGTGAGTAATATCTAATATACTATATATATTACTGATCGTATTGCATTAACTGCACAACTTCATGCAATCTCAAAGGGTCTTTCTTTAAAGTAGAGCGAAGGAAAACAATCGCACAGTTGCTCGGAAAAAAAATTAAAAAAAAAAATAATAATAAAAAAAAAATCTCGCTAGCAAATAAATATATATATATAAAAAATGATATAGAGGCCGGCACGTGAGAGTGGAGTACCTGAGAGAGTGCAAAACTGCAAATCCCTTATCCAAGTAATGATGCCACGTGGACACTGCTTGTTGGAGAATCAGATCCTAACCTAATCTGAAAGTCGGAGCACACATAACAGCCAGAGAATCAGTGCCAGTGTGCCCAAAAGAAGTGGCTCAGCTTCGTTCTAATTTACTGGATCTCATTCTTTTTAGATAATCCAGTTTCTCGCAGTCTGCTCACTACTTTTGATCATAAAACCGCTGTAGAGAGCGAGAGAGAAGAAGGAAATGGCAACGCAAGCACTGGTATCATCATCATCTCTTACCTCGTCAGTGGAGGCTACCAGACAGATACTAGGAGCAAGACCACTCCAATCTCCTATTGGGTTCTCAAGAAAAGCTTCCTTTGCAGTAAGGGCAGCAGCCACTCCACCGGTTAAGGTTTGTTACTTTGTTGATTATTAATTCTTCTTCTTCTTCTTATTGTCTACTGGTGTTGGGTCCAAAATGTTACGGATATATAATATAATGTAAATTAATTCTATGTTTATGTGCAATTCATTAATTTGGTTTCAGCAAGGAGCAGATAGACCCTTGTGGTTTGCATCCAAGCAGAGCCTTGCTTACTTGGACGGCAGGTAACTCATGCATGCAATCTCCATTAATTTTCCATGTGATTAATTATTTATACTCTATGATATTTGATTCACTTTACTGCGCGCAGCCTCCCGGGTGACTATGGATTCGACCCTCTAGGCCTCTCGGATCCTGAAGGTACAGGAGGATTCATCGAGCCCAAGTGGTTGGCCTATGGCGAGATCATCAACGGACGTTATGCCATGTTGGGTGCAGTGGGTGCAATAGCACCGGAGATATTTGGGA
The DNA here is from genome assembly GCA_900184695.1 of Betula pendula. Lineage (NCBI taxonomy): Eukaryota > Viridiplantae > Streptophyta > Magnoliopsida > Fagales > Betulaceae > Betula > Betula pendula. Next base: position 563,507 of record FXXK01000244.1, on the reverse strand, counting down.
AGCTTGGCCTTATCCCTGAGGAAACAGCCCTCCCTTGGTTCAAAACCGGCGTAATTCCGCCGGCTGGGACATACAATTACTGGGCAGACAATTACACTCTTTTCGTGTTGGAGATGGCACTGATGGGATTTGCAGAGCACAGGAGGTTTCAAGACTGGGCCAAGCCAGGATCCATGGGCAAACAGTACTTCTTGGGGTTTGAGAAGTATTTGGGAGGGTCTGGGGAACCAGCCTACCCCGGGGGACCCTTATTTAACCCTCTTGGCTTTGGAAAGGACGAAAAGTCGTTGAAGGACTTGAAGCTCAAGGAGGTAAAGAATGGGAGGTTGGCCATGTTGGCCATACTGGGTTACTTTATACAAGGTCTTGTGACAGGCGTTGGCCCTTTCCAAAACCTCCTGGATCACTTGGCCGACCCTGTCAACAACAACGTCTTGACTAGCCTCAAGTTCCATTAAGAGGCCGGATTATACATGATGCCCCTTTGTTGCTTGGAACAACCAACCCAATGTATCTCTCTCTTTCTCTCTCTTGTAACGTGATGTTAGAATCTTACTTGTGATTTTCGTATGACTCAAACTCTGTCAGAAATGGCGTGTTTAGAACTGAAAATATACCTCTTAATGCCTCCTTCTGTGGACCATCATTGTATCGATGGAAGCAGGCGGCATTTTATCATTCTCTAGGATTCATGAGCATTTCTCCAGGCGTAGTGCCACAGAATAATTGGGCAAGCGATCCAAACATTGGAGAGAGAGAGAGAGAGAATGAAATAACGAGCAAAATCAACAAAGACTCAATTTTCCACATAAGAACCAGTCCTAACCCATCACGATCCAAACATTGGAGAGAATCAGTCCTAACCCATCACGACTTAGTCTAGTAAGACTAGTACTATATGATGAGAGGCCATATCTTAAGATGGACGCCTCAAGACCACATGTAAATGGCTTCTCAGAATTATATTAGCAAATGAGATTATCCACACACTAGTCTAAATCTCAATTATAGTGCTGCTAGCAAATACGAGCTTCGCACTCAAGAATTCTTCAATCACTTCCACTGCAGATGTAAACTTCCTACAGCAATTGGGTTCTGCTCTCCAATTTGTCATATTTTTAATATTTCTGAGTTCCATTGATGCTCGACTAAATCAATTCCTTAATTTCCGAGGGAAGTGCACAAAGTGCACAAATTGAAAAACACTAATCAGCGTGAGATAAAATGAAATGACCAATCAACCTTTCTATTCAGTTATAAAGGAAATAGAATACAAGGATATAAAGTCTAAACAATTACAACTTTTCCGAACAATTTGATTCAACGGAAACACATAATGCAAATGAACCTCAAAACTAGTAAATGTAAAAAACAAAGTGGGACACAAAAAGACGGGGGGTAAGAGAGAGAGAGCCGGGGGGGGGGGGGGTAGGGTATTGTGTGCTGCAGATAGTGTAGGGAAAGAGAGCAAAATACGATTATGAAGTCCTCTAAACTCAAGATGCACAGAAAATATAACAGGCTTTGGTAGTAGCTTCAGCAATCATCTGAGAGCCTCTTAATATGTGCTGTAAACAATCAGCCTCAGAAAGGTAAAGCTAAAAACTTTAACCAAGAAAATTTCCTCTTCCTACATACTGGAGTCTTCTCCAAATGATTGATGAAGAATACCAGAGATAACATTCAATCAATCTTTACGGATGAGAACAGGTAATGAACAAAGTAGAAAGACATAAGGAAGCCAATGGTGCCAGTCGACAACATGATTGCAACTGCCATGATGAGTGAATAGCCGAGATATAGTATAGCTGAAACCGGCCCACTCAAACTTTGCAGGTCAAAAACCAGGTAATTGATTGAATATAGGAACACATAAAGGGCAACTGAACCTGACGCAAAGAAAGCTTTCCACCACCACCGCCAATCCTCTACACATAGATGCATGTAGGTGAGGACCACTGACACTTCAGCACAAACAACAACTAGCAATGAAAGAACAATCAGCAGGAACCCAAAGACATAATAGAACCTCCCAAGCCAGATGCTAGAAAGGATAAAGAAAAGCTCAATGAAGAGGGTTCCAAAGGGAAGCGTCCCTGCACCAAGAACAAGAAGCCATGATGGATATTTGCGTGCAGGAATTTCCCTTGGGATCTGGTTGGTTCGCACAGGGTACTGAATTGCCTCAGCTCGTGTCCCTAAGAATCCTCCAAGGAGGGTGAGAGGCACCGAAACGCAGAACCAGAGGAACAAGAGTAAAAAGTACAAGGAAATGGGAATAGCACCAGTACTATTGCTGCTCCAGAGAATGAAATTCAGCACGGTAAGAATAATAAAGACAATTCCAGAAAAGAAGCAGGCAACCGACCAGGAAACAGACCTCCAACCTTCTGAAGTTCCTTTTATGGTTCTCCAGAGACGTACACCAACATACCCAGCAGCAATTCCCAGGAAAAGATAAAGAATAATCATTCCTGTCAGCAGCATTCCTCGTGAAGCTGGTGACATGAAACCAAGGGCTGCAAAAATGATAGTGACAATTGCCATCCCTGTAATCTGAACCCCATCACCGACCATAACGCAAAGTAACTTGGAACAATTTGGTTCTCTGAACACGTCACCCACAACAAGCTTCCACCCAGAAAGCTCCTCATTCATCTGAGCTTGAGCTTCTTTGTCCAATTCCTCATACCTCGTTAAGTCCCTCCTCACAGTCCTTAAGAATATAACAAAAACTATACCGGCTAGGAAAAAAATTACCATCAGTGAATTTAGAATAGAGAACCAGTGGACTCGGGCACCCTCCATCTTCAAATAAGCATCCCATCTTGATGGCCATCGTATATCGCTTTTCACGAATTCAACCTCGTAAGTGAAGGATACTCTCTCTTGCTCCCGTATTATTTGAGACTTGTCAAGGTCCGTGGGGCAATCCACAGATGGGATATTGGCGTACATTTCAAGTTTCTTCATGACTTCAGGATCATACTTCACGGTGCAGGGGATAACCTCAAAACCAACTATCTCGAACCCGGATGCCTTCTTCTTATCAGAATCAGTAGAAATAACACCCATACCTTCTTCCCCAGTCCCTATGATCTCCACACCCCTCCCTTCATACTCATGAACCAAGACCCTGTACTTGAGATGATTAATGATGTAATCTTCATTACTATTTGGCGGTGTATACCCAACAGGAAACCCAGTCCACTGGAAGTTAATTCCATTTTGCTTGGCGAACCTCATGGCAGGCAAGTTATCCAGAATCATGTTCACTTGATACAGATCGCGGGTTCTCTGTTTCAAGAGCTTGACCTCATGCTCATTCAATGGGCTGGTAGTACAAAGGTAGACAGTCTCATTAACATTCATTCGGAAACGGTAAGGGGAGTTATCAATCTGATCTCCCATGAGTAGTTCTCCAAGATTCTCGGCACTTTTCTTGATACCGGCATTGGGCTTGCAGTAAGGGAGACTGTAATAGCTAAAGGGAAGCTCGGTTTCTATGGAAGTCAAGGAGTTGACTTTGGCAAATATAGGTTCGCTGGGAGAATAAGTGTGCATGTAGCTTCCCGGAAGATAAAACCCATTGCAAGCATGCGCAAAGAAAAGAATCACATAGAGGACAGGCCAGCATACGGAGGGCATCCTCCATTTTGATAAAGCCATTGAAATTGAAAGACAAGACAGCAGATCTGTTTGAATCAGTGGCGGATCTCTGTCTAGGCTAGTAGTCTTACGGAAGCATTCAACACCAAATCTACACAGGATGGAACCATTTCGAGTGTTAGGCTCTAGGAAGAAAAATAGAAAGAAATTCAAAGAATATTTGGGCACATGTTTAAGAAGGCATACAAGGTTTTTCTACAAAACAAAACACAGATCCATTGAGTGAGGTCCATGTACATAGATTTGCAAAAGAATTCCAACCCATTGGCTCACAAAAGCAGATAATTGCTACAACATGCAAAGAATCCAAACAAGAAAGGGGTCAGGAACAATTCGGAAGCAGATCATTAACAAATTTCTCAAGAAAAAATATTGCGCAGACCCACAAATAATACTAATCAAAGAACAACAGCAAAGAGAACGGGAACCCAATGATAAAATGAAAGAGAACCATAACCGAAATGGCACAGATCTATGTAAACGACAAACAAAAATAACAAAAGCAAATTCTACAACAGAAAGTGATAGGAGATAAGGAGATGGGAGGAAGAAACGCACCTCCGGCCAGATCCAATCAGAGCACAGATCTACTGACGGGTAGCTTCGGATCTGATCCTCTCCCTATCTGGCTGTGCTGCAGAGCGTTACAAGGAAGCAGAGTGCGAACCCTATTATGCTCCCGTAACTGGAACCTTCTTTCAATGGAAAAAGTAAGACCACTACCGGGTACTGGCACGCTAGATATGGTGTATCATAGGGAAAATATGTCATAGACACCTTTTTTTTTTCTTTTTTCTTTTTTATCTCTTTTTCTTAATGGTTAAATAGTTTTCACTTCCCGTTTAACGATTTTATTTTCTGTTCGATGATCATACCTTGATTGTGACTAGAGACCCAATTAATAAATATTAACAAAAATTTATTCTATATAAAAAAATATTTAAAGCTTAAATTATAATTAATATTATCTAATTAACACTCCAAATTTATTAAATATTAAGAGTGCATTTGGAATTGCGATTTCATAGTCAAATAGTGAGATTTTAAACTAAATCGTAAAAAATAGATCCTTTAGAATTGCGTTTTTTAAAAATTGCGATTTGAAAATACAAAAAAAATAATCTATATTTTCAAATCGCAGGTAAGATGATACTTTTTTGAAAAAAATATTATTTTAAAAGGCTAAACTACGATTTTAAATGTCAAACTGTGATTTTACCAAACGCTTAAGGATTCGTTTGGATTTATGATTTTAAAAATATGGATTTTTACATATAGATTTTTAAAAACATAGTTAAGGGTGCGTTTGGGATTGCGATTTCATAAATAATAAGTGCGATTTTAAACCAAATCGCAAAAACTAAATTGTTTGGGAACTGCAATTTTAAAAAATTGCGATTTGAAAATGCAGAAAATCTGCGATTTCAAATCGCAAGTAAGAGGGTGCTTTTTTGAAAACGCAGAATTTTAAAATGCTAAACTGTGATTTTAAATGCCAAACTGCGATTTTGCCAAACGCTTAACTGCGTTTTCAAAAATCACGTTTTCAAATCGCACTTTTTAAAATCACTATTTTTGAAATCGCACTTTTTGAAATCGCAATCCCAAACAGGCCCTAAGTATTCGATAAAATCGCAGTTCGTCCTTTAAAATCACAGTTTAGCTTTTAAAATTCTGCGTTTTCAAAAAAATACCCCATTACCTACAATTTGAAAATGCAAATTTTTTACGTTTCAAATCGTAATTTTTTATATATACAAATTCTAAACAATCCATTTTTTGCGATTTGGTTTAAAATCATACTTTTTGTTCATGAAATCGCAATTTCAAACGCACTCTAATTATATTTTTAAAAATCACGTTTTCAAATCGAATATTTTAAAATCGCACTTTTTAATATCGCAAATCTAAATGGACCCTAATAAAGATTTATTTCATAGAAAAATATTTAAGATCCTAATTATAGTCAATATTCTCTAATTAAGGACCCAAATTTTAGTAAATAAGTAATTAAGAAAGGTATTCATATCATTTGATTTTTTTTAAAAAAAAAAACTTTAATCTTTAACATTCCATTCTTAAAACAAGTCATAAAAAAATTGATAGCATTAAATAATAGAATCAAATAATATAAATAAAACCCATTCTCACATTGTGCGGTAGAAATTTTTTTGGCCTTGTAATGAGTCCACCATAATTTACAAGGGACAACTAATCAGTAATAAATTATAATCTCAAGTCCCAACTACCAATTGGATCCTCATTGCATGATATGATTTTTTTTTTGTCTCTCTCTAACATTGAGTTGCTTTTGTCCATAAGCAAAAAATATATAATTTATGACTGGAGTCCAACGTTCAAAATAAAATAATAAATAAATAAATGTTAAGAAGATGAAATCCTCTAAATATTTTATTTAATTACAAACTCTCTTCATAAGTTTCTTTTTTTTTTCTTTCTATTTCTCTATTAAAGTCTTATTCAAATTTGAATTATTTTCTTATTCTCCAATTTTATTGTTTTCCAACTCCTTAAAATCATTTCATATCTAATCAGTAATTTTTTTTAAAAAAAATGTTAGTTACCAAAAACTCAATCAATCACTTGTATTGAGTGTTTTTCATTTGATTTTAAGAAATATTTTTACACTAATTTGTCTTTCCTTGTACAAGTTGAAAGTGTTAGATAATAATTAAATGAATTAATCATATTATTAATTGAAAATTGAATGTTAGAAAAACTTGAATATAAAAACATTAATAAGTAATTTTGGATCTCAAAAAGCGAGAATAATGTTTTCAATAAAAATCTTATATTATATTATATTATTTAATTAATATTTATTTTATTTATTTTTTTAAATGATTCACTTTAACTTCTTGCCTTAAGCCACAAATTGTATCGAGGTGGCCTTAATAGTAATTCCGTCCAAAAATTTAACAGTTATCGACGCGTCACATTTAAAAAACTGATACGTAGCTATGTCTCATTAAAAAAATATTATATAGAAAACTTAAAATATTAAAAAAAGCTTTTGAAAAAAAAAAAAAAAAAATTTAGAAGAATGGCTTGAGCCACACCTTTAGGAAAATTTGGGGTGGCCAACATTTTGGCAATGAGGGTGGCAAACGGGTAGGGGTGGTTCGATCTCCCTCAAACCAATAGTTGGGGTGGTGTCAAAACTACCTTCAGGCCAAACAAGGTGACCAAGTTACCCAATCCTTGGGGGTGGTTTTGGCACCCTCATTTTTTCTTTGGGGGTGGTTCAACCACATCCAATAACCTTAGTGGTAGTCAACTATCCCTAGACCAACCGTTCAGCCACCCTCAAAATTGGGGTGGCCAGAACCCCCTAAGGCAAATGGGGGTGGCCGTCCACCCCAGATTTTCCTAAAGGGGTGGCTCAAGCCACCCCTCTATTATTATTATTTGTTTTTTCAAAAGTTTTTTTTTTTGAAGTTTTTTTTATTATTAATATTTTAAGTTTTCTATTTTTATTTTTAATAAAGCATAGCTATATGTCAGTTTTTTAAGGGTAACATGTGAACTTTCATTAAATTTTTTGACGGAAGATAGACGAAAGTACTATCTCCGTCTTTAGCCACAATCTAGGTACCATCTATGTACCCATACATACCGGTACACAGAGCACCATATCATGCTAGTACATTAACCTTCGTACCATATAGGTTGGCAAAATATATAGGATTTCATGTAGGTAATCCGTATCGTACTAGTTCCTTCGCCACAAGAGACCATAAATATACCTGTGCACAAAGCATCGTATCATACTAGTACATTAATCCTCGTACCATAGAGGTTGGCAACATATACAGGATTTCATGTAGGTAATCGTTATCGTTTTAGTTCCCTTGCCATAAAAGGACCATAAACATATCGGCTCGACTGTCGTATCGACACCCCATTTTAAGGTAACTGTAACTCATACCGAAACCCGCTCCCGAGTATTCCGCACCGCAAACCAACTCCCATTTCAAAGTAATCGTAACTCGTTTCATATCTCATAATATATCTATATCGTTTCATCATCTGTCATAGTTAAAACATAATTTGTACGTAAAACATAATTTAGCATTTGAAATATCATCATGCAAACGAAATATGATTATAGCTCACATCATGTCAAAAAATTATATCATTTCATGTTATCAGAATATCTTCAGTTTTCATTTGCAACATTATGTATGAAAGTTTATTTATAATTTCACAGTGAGTTTACTTACTTTAAACGTTTATCCTTAAACCTGGACATCTCAAAGCTCAACTTCACAATTTTGCAAGCCGCGCACTAATATTAGACAAACCTTATACTAAAACCCTAATGAAACCTTAATCAAGCATCTAAAAAACCTAAACCGGTTAAAATAGGCGTTATGTTAGAGTATCGAATGTTTGGTATCGTTGTCGAACGATCAGAATCAATCGTTCAGCAATTGTGTCGAACGTTCGGCCATGAACGTTCAACAACCGTCACGAACGTTCGAAGATCTTGCAGAACCTCCCATTTTCAATAAAGGCACATGCTTTAACCACCCAAATACCATCTAAGGTCCTATTATCAAGCTTAAGACTATCCTAACCATAAATAACACGTTCATGATTTGAAAAGTACGTCCAACCATTAAAAAGAGGCTAACCATTATTAAACTCATGTTAAAGCTTAATACAACCAAACCCATAATCTAGATCTACAAGATAGAGTTGCCTAAACCATCAAAACAATACTAATACAAGCTAAACATACTGATAACATCAAACCAAACGGGTTGAAGTCTAGGATATTACCTCTTGAAGAAGATTAAGACCCAAGACAACCTCATTTTCTCTCCAAACCTTCTCTCTTTCTCATTCTAGGGTTCAGAGGTGAAGAAGGCCACCAAATGAAGCAAAAGGGCGGTGAAGGGCGAATGTGGGGGTATTTATAGGCATGCATGGGTTAAAGATAACATTGAGGTGTTATTTTTCAATACAACCAGCTGTTAAATGTTCAAGGTCTATTATCAAAAGTTCGGTGTACAATATCGAATGTTCAGTGTACTGTTTTAACATACGGTCTGAACGTCTGGGCTGTACTACCTGACATAGGGTAGTTTGTTTGGAACGTACTACCCGTCAAATGATTGAACGTTCAATAAAGAGAAAACGTCAAGATTCTTCCCTCTATCATCCCCATTAGTCCAACCAAAGGTAACTTAACCTTAATTAATATTCGTAGTAGAAAATAACTTCTATAAGGATGTTATAACTTGACAACTCATGGTTGTAGGCGCCGTCATGACGGAAATCCTTTAAGCCATCTTTCAAACCAGGCATCATCATGACAGGTACATAAAGGAAAAAGGCATAAACTCTTATTCAAAAATTTCCGTCATGATGGCTTCATGACTGCTACATGACAAAATCAAGCAGTAGGCTTGAATTCTTCTTGGATGAACTTCATCATGATGGCTACATGATAGCTTCATGACGAAACTAAGCAGTAAGTTCAAAAGACCTATCAGATTAATTTTGTCATGATGGCTTCATGATGGAACATTTCAAAAAGTTCAACAACTTCTTGAATCACTTCAGTCATGACGAAAGAGCACAAAAACTACAAAAATAACATTTTCCAACCCAAAACCTTGTGGAATGAAAAGAAACACAAAAGACGAGTTTTGTCACACCGAATAAGGCCAATTTCTAAAACCTAACATATGAGAAGACGAAGTGCGATCATGTGACATTTTCTTTGAATTCACCGATGAAGTGAGGTTGTGTGACGTTCTCTTTGATTATTTTTTTTTTCTAATCAAATTGGAAATGAGTGACATTGGATCAAAACACCAAGAAAAAAGGGTGTGCTCCCGAACAACAAACCCAAAACGAAAATAATAGTGCAGAAATACGTTCTCTCTAATTCATTGTCTCTTTTTCTCTATGTTTTTTGTTGTGCTTCATCTTTTGATAGTGTAATTTCTCTTGGTCATTTCCGCATGTGGATATAGACTTGTTAAGCCGAACCACGTTAAATCTTGATGTTATGTGTGTTTGAGTTAATTTTATTATGCACTCTCTATACTTCTTTCATATCTTAAAAATCATTTTTTCACGACAAGGAAGATATTGATGAGAGAGAGGGGGGATGGTTTGAAAAATGAAAGTTGAAAATTAGACAATTTTAGAAAGGGAGAAATAAAATAGAAAAGATAGATCATGTTGGAAGATGACATGGGACAATAAATATGAAATATGAAAAGGTCCTTGCTTGCAAAGTTGTGTTGAAATCTGTTATCCAATAAGAACTTGCTTTAGGTTTCTTCCCTTAAATCTAAATACTTTTTTAATATTGACCTCCTTAGCTCTAAGTGTAGGGACTTAATGGAAAAAGGTGCTTGTTGGTCTATTTCCTATGATACTTCCTTAGACGTTTGGAATTCCCTTTGGATTCCCTCCATTGTAGGTTTTAAGCCCACCCCTAACCCCTCCCTTCGTTACCTCCCAAATTTGACCGTAGCTGACCTTATTTCTCCCAAACAGCGTAGCTGGAATCTTCCCACCCTTAATGCCCTATTTGACACCTACACCATCTCTAAAATCCCAGACATTCATCTCCCCTAGTATAGATAAGCTCATTTGGACCCCCTCCCCTTACTTGTTTGCACTATCAAATTTTCTCATGAAGTAGACATCCCCCTTCTCCCAAGTTGATTTGAAAACTTTGTGGAGCCTAAAAATTTAGCATAGGCTCAAGCACCTTCTTTGGAAAATCACTTAGGACATCCTTCCCTTAAGAACAAAAAATTTCAAGTTCTCTCCCCTTGCCTCCCCGGACCTTCTTTCTTATGCCCTTTGCCATAACCTTGCTGAGAGTAGATCATATTTTTCTTTCATGCTCTTTTGCTAGAAAAATTTGAAAAAATACCACTTGGCCCCTAAACACCTCCATTTTTTAGAACAAGTCCATTGGTAGTTGGACCAAGGCTCTCTTAAAAGTCCAACTAGTACCTCAGCATCCCTCACAACTTTGTTCTTGATTTTCATATCAGTGCAATGGACCACATTTAGCTAGCTTGTAATAAGTTTGTGCATAACTGGACCTCAGGGTGTTCTCAAGCTCATCACTCTTTCGATTAATCAACATTTTTAGCCTGTCAAGTTTGTGCATAACGGGACCCCTCGGACCCCAGACTGTTCTCAAGCTCATCACTCTTTCGGTTAATCAACATTTTTCAACCTTGCAATCTAGTTTTGACAGTTTAGAGGACTGGATCCACACCCCACCCCCCCCTCAATCGGGGCTCACTTAAAGTGAATTTTGACGTAATTATCAAGTCACACTTTGCGGTAGCAACTAATATCCTTAAGGACCACAAAGGCAGCTTCCTAGCTGCTCACTCTAAGGGCCTTTCAAGGAAAAGCTAATGCCACCCTCCTGGCGGTTCAACTTGCCTCTCATTTCGAGAACTCTCATCTCATCTTCGAAGAAGACTTTTTGACTACCATCCTTGTCATCGACTTCTTGCATCTCACCATTGAATGGGCTTTAGCCCATGTTTTTGCTGACATCAACCAGTAGCTCCTCTCATTTTCAGAATTGATTGCTTTGAAGTTTTTAGATGCACAAATTTTTGTGAACACCGTATCGCCAAATGAGCTACTTCGAACTTTGTATTTGGAAGCATTCTTACTCTCTAATACTTTTTTCATTAAGATTTAGAAGTAGAAAGGACCCCCTTTGTAACCATTTCCTCCCTTGAAAAATTTATATCTATATATAGTATTATATATATATATTATAATATATATATATTATATAGTAATATATATATATATTATAATTTATGAAATTCTTTTGTCATGTACACGTAATTCTTCATTACATCTTCTATCCTGCACAAAAATGGATAAAAGATGAGATGAAAAATAATTTCAATCCTTTCTCAATTCTTCCGGCATCAAATCTAAACTGAAGTGGATGAAAGCTGCATCGTATCTGGCAATAGGCCTGCCACGATCAAGTATGATCACATTAATTAATACTTTCGATTATTAAATTGTAATTCATATTAATTGAGGGCATGAAGGTCACACTTTGAAAACAAGAAAACGTCAAACTAGCCGTTGCAATCAAAAAACCCACGCTCCCTTCTCAAGTTCTTCTTCGTCCGCTCTCAGCTCCTTTCTGCTTGCACAATCCTTTTTCTCAACTAAAAAGCTCCCACTCTCTCTCTCTCTCTAAACAAAGTGACAAAACCATACAAGATGTTCACCGAAGGCCTGGATGAAAGCGCGATCAACTGGATCAAACAGGTACAGTTGTATTGTAATTTCGCCGTCAAATTTCTTCCATCTTTTTCAAGGAATCGATTTCTCAGTCTTTGGTCTTGTCCCCGTTCTTTCTGTTCCATATACGAGTACAATCTGGTTTTCATTTTGAGGACCTTTCTCTAAAATTTGCTATTTTTCGTATGTTTTGGGTTCTTTTCCTCAAGAACCAAAAGCCCAAGAACCAACCAAGACTTATAACTCAAATTTTCATTTTTAATTCGTATAAGGAAGCATCTTGGTCTCTTTTCCAGCTTCAAAATTTTCTTGTTTGCCTATTCTTCGCTTTTAATTTTTAATTTTGTTGGGACCCCTTTAAAGATTGTTTCTTTACCCTGCAGGGATCAGATTTACAAGTGGAAGAATCTCAACAAGTTCGATCTCCTCTTACCGAGAAAATTGCTGCTGACCCATTTCCAAAATCTCCACTAGCATACAAATACAATAGTGATACTGTTATGTCTTCCCCCATTTTGCCTCCTCTCAAGTTCAACTCTGGCTTGCTGGCACCACGTAGTTTGGTTACTCCCTACCTGGACGACGACGACGACGATTCTGAGAGCGTAGCTTCAGTTCCGGATGATGATGATGATGCCGATTACTCGGACGAAGAAGTTTTGGGATCTAATAATAATGACATTGATTTCTTGGATAACCCAATTCTACAGCGTTATGGTGAAGAACAAATATATGGTTACAAATCCAGCACAAGCTTGAGCCGAGGCCGTGGGTCTTCTGTGAATAGAGGGTTGTTCAAGGAAAATCTCCGGATTGAAGTACCTGAAAGTTTAAGAAGATATACTGATGGTGAAGTGGGTACCAGAAGATATGCCCAAAAAGATACTACCCCAAGTGGTGGGGGCAGCGAGCTTCGTAAACGGGTTCTGCTATGCAATCTACAGGTAGGAATTAATGATCGATGTCCTTTGTTACTGTGATTAGAGTGTGTTAAAATGTTCCTTTGGTATTGTGATTTATGTTCATGATGATTTTAGGGCACTCCAACTCATCAAAGTATCCAAGATTTAGCTGACTTGGGAACTCCAAGTGCACCTCCCATAGTTGACATTGGAAGAGAAGAAGGAAGCTTTGAGGTTGTCAATCAACAGCGGAGAGCTTCTGAAGGTTTGACAGAAATTGATCTAACTGATAAAGGGGTATGTCCATCAAATGTATCAGACGGTTTTAATGGAAGTAAAGAAGGTTTAGTGGAACGGAGAGCACAATCCTTAGAGACCAATGAAATTTGTGAAAGGTATTGTTTCTGTTTAGCCTCACTAAGACCATTTTTCTTGCTCTTTCTTTCTCACCCTTATTCCTATAAAAATTAAGTATTTTCAATATTTGTTGTTTCAGAGTTAATGGTGAAAAAGAAACGCAGATCCCTTATTTGCAAGCCAGCCAATTGGATCATTCACCTTATTTTAACACCAGGTACAGTCTATGTCAAACATTTAATTTGCCTAGTTTTCATGTTTTTCTTGACTTGTTCTCTCTTTCTAGCTAGGTGTATCTCTTGTATGCTCTATGTATACTTGAGTTGCGTGTTTTGCCTTTTAATAATATTTTTATCAGCTTGGACCTATTTGATTTCTCTGGCTTACTGGATCCTCAAATTATGCCTTGTCAATTCAATCATTGTAGTGGACAATATGCATGGCAAACACTGATTGCTTATGATGCTACTATACGCTTATGCCTACATGCATGGGAAAGAGGCTGTACCGAGGCACCTGAGTTTCTACGTGACGAGTGCTTCATTCTCCGAAGTGCCTTTGGGTAGGTGTGTTTTGCTTGATGCTACTGAAGATTGAGATAACCCTTAAATATTTTTGATGTTCCATGGCTAGTTTTTAACTCTGATTGGGCATCTCTCCTTGTTCTCTGATTATATAGGTTACACAAATTTTTGTTGCAACCCCGAGGTGTGCAACCAATGGAAGGCAGGACTACTAAGAGTGTTGAACAAATATGCCCTTTGAATGCAAAGAAAGTTGTAGGGAAAATAAGAGTGGAAGGTAAAATCCAGATGTTATTCATGTACTAAGTTTGTATTGAAACCAACTATTTGGAAAGATGAGCTGGGGGTTACATATCATACCAATAGATATATAAGTCCACGGGATTGTAACTTGGTTTGCATTTTATCCGTTGGGTTGCTTGGTCTATGGACTAAGGTTCTGTCATTTGAAGATCCACATATACGTTACATATGTTCATAAGTGATAAAAAAGGATTCTACGCTGATCATGAGTCACGACATTTGATATTCTCCTTTTTTCTTTTCTTTTCCAGACACTTAAAAATGTGAAGAAAGTAAATTTTCTTTAAGATTAAGATCCTGTAAACTGTATTCTTAATTTGAACTAAGGTGTAGTTGTTGGATAATGGCAGTGAGGAAACTTCGAGTAATACCAAGGAGGACACTTAAGAGCACATATTCTCAGCGAGGAGCAATATACATTCAAGCGGGGGTAGAATATGTCCGGCATGTTTCGTCACTAGTGAAAACTGGCATGAATTCTCTAAAAGTTGCCTCATTCTCAGTGGTATCAGAAGGTTTGCTCTAGAAATATTTGGGAATCTATTTTACTTTACTCTTGAGTGTGACTGCAAATCCACTTGTTGAGCTTAAAGACGACACTTCCAGTGAAATTACCATCTATTATAAATCATACATGTGTTCAGCTTTAATGTTGTTACTTTAGATATTGAAGTATAAAATCACGCTCATTAAAAGTTTGCAACAATTTACTGGGCAGATTTTATCGTACCTTTCTCAATCAAAATCCTCAGATTTTCCAAAGATCGAGAATATCTCCTCTGCAGGATGCTTTTTTAGTGGTTGTCTTCATTTCATGTCAATCATAAACACACTTTCATAGACATCACTAAGGACTGTTTATACCTCAGCAACTTCCCGTGGATGATTAATAAGTTTCCTCTCATGCTTGTAGAGCCATTATCATGCTTATTCCAACTAAAGAGTGCTACAGAAGATACTGAAGTGGAGCCAGGTTCTTGTATTTGCTTGCGCCCTGGAAGTGGAGATTACCATGTCTTGTAAGTAGCTATTATTACTTAACTTGGCTATTGCACTGTGGTTGGCCAGCTTCAGTGTTTTTTTTTTTTTTTTTTTTTTTTTTAAACTTCAGGTGAAAAATAAGACAGTTAAAGATTTAGTATACATGTTGGACAGTATCCAAGATTTTAACTGAAGAACCCTAATAATATGAAAATTCTTAACAGTATGATGGTCTTAATAGAAAGAATCGTACATTTGACCATTAGGTCTTGACATTATGCTGGAAAGAATCGTACATTTGAACCTATAGGTTGTGATGTTATGTTGGCATTTTACTTAAAGGATGCCCTTTCTGTGCTTGCAAATGGTGATTTTTGAAAACTGTACATATTTAAGGTCAACAATTAATATTCTGTAGCATAGCCTACAAAACCAAACTACTGTCAGCCCCTTCAATAAGCAGTCAAGAAGATCTTACACATTTTGTATTTTCAGTTTCCCGGAGAGCCAAGGGGATGCTCTTTTGGTAGAAGTCCAAGACAGAAAAAATTCAGTCCAAGGTCGAACTACAATTCCAGTTTCATCCCTGACTGATAACCCTGTATGTATCCTTCCTCCATCTTCCAATATCAGATTTCTTATATTTATATATATAATCTCTCATACTATCCATATGTTACTCGATGTGATTGTCTGACTATGCAGAGTGACAGAGTTCGGTGGTGGCCCATATACCATGATGATCAAGAATGTGTTGGAAAGATCCAGCTCTTTATTGGTAGTACAATCACAAACGATGAGACTAATCATATAAAGGTTACATGTCCTTCAACTCAACTCAGCTGAATACCACAGCTATGACCAGTAAAAATAATTCTACTAGTTTATATGTCTTGTGAAACTTGTTTACAAAAGCTCAATAGTGGATTAGAGTGAGATTTTAAAGATTACATCTAAAGCTGTTTTACTATAGTAATATATGATTCTTTACAAATATCTCTTATGTTATTTTTCTAGAATAGGTAGTATGTGGATCATATTCAGATGCTGCATGTCAGATATCATACTCTTACTGGATGCCGGGGCTCAAAGAGATTATTATGTATTCAGATTATTTCATCCATATTTGGAGTTGGACTGGATAAATCATTTGATCTATATTTCAAGTTGGACTGGCCAGAAGTGTGTGACCGTTGCAGTTCTATATGTGAAACAGTTTCTGCGTTATTGAAGTTCTCTATGCATATTTGTTGGTGCTCAGTCTCCAATCCATGTATAGAATGAGAAACTGTGGTGTATGAGAAGATATGTGAGTGTGAGTTAGGTAGCAGGTGTGTGTGCCTGTGTAAATCAAAGTTTTATTGTTCTTCCTTCACATGTTGCAGAGTGGACCTGTTGTGGAAACTCTAGCCTATGATTTATTGCTAGAGGCAGCGATGCGTGCACAACATTTTCATTCCCGGAACTTGTGGTTGCATGGACATTGGAAGTGGTTGTTGACTGAATTTGCAGACTACTATGGTGTTTCAGATTCATACACTAAGCTGAGGTGCTAAACAAACGTAAATTTTGTCTAGTCAATTTAAAGTTACTAATGATACTTTAACCTCCTAACATTTTCACTTACCTTGGCTTTCTTTGTAGATACCTTTCACATGTCATGAATGTGGCCACTCCAACAAAAGACTGCTTAGAACTTGTGAGCGAGCTACTTGTACCCATAATAAAGGCTAGAAGTGAGAAAAGTTTGACCAGGCAAGAGGTAAGCCTCTTCTGAAGACCCACAATGCATCCGTTACTATTTAATAATTTTTTTAATCAAACTCTTGTGCTTCTTGTTTTCTTTAAAATGATTGTAGCTTAGTAGATGTTGTGGATGATAATTTTCTTTTATGGTTAAAAACTTGAAGCGGTAATGCTTGATGCCATAAAATTAGTCAAGAGAGATCATTGCAGGGACTTGGTGGGCATAGATACTATCTGTTGTTGTCCATTTAGCAATAATGTTCACCAAGCAGACTTTTTGATGTTATTATTTTTTGATGTCTGTCTTGCAGAAAAATTTACTTTTGGATTGTGAAACCCAAATAGAGAGTCTTTTGGCAAATGTTTTTGAGAACTACAAATCATTAGATGAAGATTCTCCTACGGGGTTAGCAGACCTGTTTGGTCCAATGCAAGATTCTGCAGCACCAGCTCTAGCACCTGCTGTCCAAGTCTACACTCTTCTTCATGATATCCTTTCTCTAGATGCACAGACTATGTTCAGAAACTATTTGCAGGTAAGTTAAACTTGTCACTGGACCACATACGCGATTTCCTTGAGCAGACTTGCAATTATATATGACATAGAAAAGATGAGATTTCAGATTCTATATGTTCAACTATTGTACCAGTCCCAGAGTATATGGGACTCCCATGTAATATTCTGCCTTCGTACTTTATACTAGACTAGATATAAAGATAAATGTTAGTTTTCCAGGGAAGAAAGAGAGCAAGATCTTGCGCAGCCTGAAGCAAGTGACCTGTTAGCTCATTTACCATGTGATTTAGCAGTGGGATAATGGTGACTGGGACTGAAGGCCTGTCTATAAGCAAATGTCCATACAATTTCTCATCATATGAACTAGTCATAGGACTTGTCTGTCTTCAAATGAAAATCTAAACCAAATGACTTTTATTTACAGACAGCAGCAAAAAGGAGATGTCGGAAGCACATGGCAGAGACTGATGAGTTTGTGTCGAGCAACTCTGAAGGTTTCCTTATGGACTCCATTACCATCTCCACAGCATACTTAAAGATGAAGAATCTGTGTATCAACATAAGCAATGAAATTCAGGCAGACATCAAGATCCACAACCAGCATATACTCCCCAGGTACTGGAAATTTTTATCCATGAAACACTTATTTTTGGACAATAAATGTTCAATAACTCACATATGACACAGGAAAGGATCTTAAGTTTCTAAGTTCCATTCATAAGACATGAATACAAACACACTCCTACTTCCGAACTGCCAAGACCACCTATCGAATAAAAAAATAAAGGAAAACAATTGGCCTTTCTTTTTAATTTATTTTATTTTTTTTCTTTCTTTCTCCTTTTCTTTTAGGAGGTGAGTCAACTTTAGCTAGGTTCCTTTGGCAAAACTTTTTAGTCGGTGTTTTTTGTTTTTTGATTATGATGTGCATAAAGTTAAAAATAGTTTTGAATGTTTTGTATTTTTGAGTTATTTCTTAATGTTTTTGTGTTTTTTGTTAAAAAGCATTGCCAAACGAGCCAAAGATTTTTGTCAACTATCATTGCCTTTTGTCCATTTGACATAATTTTTTTTTCTTTTTGTAAAGTTTCAGACTATAATTGGATTCTACAATTTGAGATATTTATGAATTCCTAAAAATTATAATTTTGCATGCTTTACTAATATCATATATCTTCTGACTAATATTAGCCTATTTCCAGCTCAATCGACCTGTCAAACATTGCAGCTGCAGTTTACAGCACTGAGTTGTGCAACAGGCTTAGAGGTTTCCTTGCTGCATGGCCTCCATCTAGCCCACAGCCGCATGTTACTGAACTATTAATAGCAACTGCTGATTTTGAAAGGGATCTTGGATCATGGAACATCAGGTTTGTGAAAGACACTAAATATAAGTTCCTCAGTAAGTTTTCATATATATGAATGACTGACAATTTAGCAAGATCATGGTAGCAACACAGCTTGCAGCCTCTTGTAGAAGTAGAAGCTTCCTTTCTGACATGCTATTTTCTGTTTGCTTCAGTCCGGTGCAGGGTGGTGTAGACGCAAGGAATTTGTTTCACAATTATATAATGGTGTGGGTACAAGATATGCAACTTAATTTACTTGAGCTTTGCAAAGCAGAAAAGGTACTGCCTCTCTTAAGACATGAATTAATCTGAAACAAAAGCATATTTTATATATATGGTGTGTTTCTCCTCCCACCCCTCTATCCCAGGCTGGGCCAAATCTTAAGCATTCACCAAAGATATTGTTCAAATGAGGAACTAGATTAACTTATTGTGTTCGAATTAATGATGCAGGTGCCATGGTGTGGAGTCATGACAAATCATTCCACCTCACCATTTGCTGAGGAAATGTATGAGAAGATTAGAGACGCCCTTATTCAGTATGAAGTAATAATCAATAGATGGCCTCAGTACTCATTGATTTTGGAAAATGTAAGTTCTACCCCCTCCCCCCAGAAAAAGAAAAAAAAAATCAGAGACACGTGCTTACAGATTTCAGCCCATATTTGTATGCTTTTATGCGCTTCTGCATACACACAATATTCTTGCATCCGCTGAAACTTTGCAATTGCTTTTATGATTTCTGAAAGGCCGTTGCAAATGTGGAAAGAGCAATCATAAAGGCGCTGGAGAAGCAATATAATGACATATTGACACCTTTGAAAGATAGCATCCAGAAGAAGCTTAATATGCAGGTTCAGAAGCTCACAAGAAGACAATCAATGACAATCTATTCTGTTCCTAATCAAGTGAGTGTGCTTTGCATGCAGATATTCCATGGTATGGTATTAATTTTTGGCCACCAGGAATTTGAATAGGTGCCTGAATTGAACTGTGGTCAAATTTAGCCAGTAACAAGCAGAGAGACATGTTTTTTTTTTTTTTGATAAATAACAAGCAGAGAGACATGTTGATATTTGTATGTGTATATATAGGATCTGAAGTTGTATATTCATGTATCTTACTGTTTTTTTTTTTTTTTTTTTCTATTCATCAGCTGGGAATTTTTCTGAACACTATGAAGAGAATTCTTGATGTCCTACACTGTAGAGTGGAGGAAATCTTAAAGTCTTGGGCATCATATCTGCCAGTTGGGGGAGATAAGAAGTCACTGTTTGGAGAGCAGATGAATGGGATCACAGTTCTCTTAAGAACAAAATACAAGAATTACTTGCAGGCAATAGTAGGGAAGCTCATAAGCAACGTAAGCTCTACTGACAATTCAATAACCTTTGAATTCTACCCAAAGTCAAAGGTCTTTGTATTAATTGCAGTAATATTTTACAACCATTTAAACAGTCAGCCACCTCTAACGAGCATAGTACATAACAAAGAAGAACTAGGTCATTGGCACATATGAATGAATTTTGATACTTGGTTCTTCTTTCTCATGTCCCTAATCTTTGTTCCAAACAAATGAAAAACTAATCCACATAATTGTAATTTCTTTGAAAATGAATGTATCAGATGCAAGCTAATCGTAACACGCGGCTCAAAAGGATTCTGGAGGAAACAAAGGAAGAAGATGGAGAGGCTGAGGTCCGTGAAAGAATGCAAATCCTGAGTTCACAGCTCATTGACTCTATATCCAACTTGCATGGGGTTTTGACAAGTTGGATATTCATTGCAACCTGCCGTGGATTCTGGGATAGGATGGGACAGGTGAAGAGAATCCTAGTATATACACCAGGTTTACTAAATTTCTTCTCAAATCTAATGCACTTCCTATTTCATTTGTTTGTACTAGATCGTTCTGAAATTTCTCGAAGACAGGAAGGAAAATCGAGTATGGTATAATGGATCTTATTATGCTCTTGGGGTAAGTAAATTTAACATCAGTCTCTTCTAATCCTTGGACTTAGTTGGCATCATTGGTTGACTACATATCAACAAGGATCACATCCAAAAACACTCTCTATATGCCAATAGAAGGGGATTGCATTCTGGTTATGTTCAAGACCATGATGCATTTTGGCTTTGCTCAAGTTTGTGGCTGGTGCTGTGCTACTGTAGTTATTTCTCATGTACAATGTTTCTTTGCAAATATTCCAATCATATGTTTTTGTTTTGATTTGTAGATATTGGATGATACCTTTGCTTCGCAAATGCAGCGATTGCAAGGAAATGCCCTACAAGAGAAAGATATTGAGTCCCCTCGTTCAGTAATTGAAGCTCGATCAATTCTTTGCAGAGACACAGCATATGCAACAGATCCGTCTACTTTTTTCTATGTTTAGCAGTTGGCACCTCCCGACTTACAAATTCATGCATCACTTCATAGCATAGGTGTATACTACTAAATCATTTTTGGTAGATGTTTCATTATATTCTTTTTGTGTATGTTTATATTGTATATCAAATTTCTGCTTCTTATGAAGAAATCAAATTGAAGTAAATTTTCTCATTTGTGTATTTTGTTGCCAAATTTTTTCCTTATTCTTCACTTTCTCATGTAGGACTTTTGTAATACACTTGCAATTACCAGTGGTCTGTAACTTTACAAGACATGGCACTATAGTCGTTTGAGTTTGACATAATAAAAGAGAAGTGCTATAGTAAACTACTATACGATTCCTATATAATTACGATGACGTAGAAATCAGTTATTAATTTTTCTTGTTGATCTATAAGTTGATTCTTACTGCCACATCATCTCAATTATATGACGGTCGTATAACAATTTACTAAATAGCATTGCTCATAATAGAAAGCAAAAACATTTGCTGGTGTGGGATATCATATAACTGATTAACTACCCTCCATCTAAGGCATCATTTTTATCCTTTCATCAACGTGTTACCATTTGTTACATTCAAACAAGATAAATGCTATACACATTTTCACTGTCACACTCCTTGATGTGACAAAAAAAATCAACATTCGATTTTAGATAAATCACTATTGAATTTTGGATTTAATGGTAATTTTCACTGCCATATTAGGGAGTGAGAGCCAAACAATGTAACATATAGCTTAGCTAGTTAAACGTTTGCATGCTTCTTGTTATCATTGATTATTTATACCTATTCCGTTTGAGCTAAAGGGCTAACAAGAGATACTGATCCGTACTCAACCCAGCTGGAAATAATGCACAGATGTGAAAGACAAAATCAATGGGACCTGTCAGTTATCTTGGTATTCCCTTCTTCACAACACCATCATAATTCAAAGGCCTTTCACCCCCCCAGCTTAAATAAAAAATCAATTTATGTGCTTGTCATAGTAAACCTGGAGGTCAGCTCAGATCCTCATAAAACAAAGGGTTCGCTGTCAAAAGTAATGATTGCATACTTAGACAAAGTGCAATTACCTATCATAACGTTAACTAAGATAGAAAGCCAGAAAGATATTCACATCACGAGTTTACACAACAAAGCAGGAAGGGAAGCTAGCAGCTTCAATTTCTAAAAATGAAGTAGCCATAAATACTAGCTGGTCAGTTGAGATTTCTAAAAATGAAAGTACAAAACAAGTAGCATGGTCATTAAATAAAACAAAACAAGATACCGCCAGCCAGCTGCTGATCAGGGAAACCCAGAAACTATTTGCAATTTATACAGATTTGTAATTCCCAAGATTCTTTTGCATCGACATGTAGAAATTAACTTGTGTTTCCTGAGCTGGTCAACTTCCTTTCCCTTGTTGGATTTGCTGAAGAAGAGCAGCTGCCAGCTGTAATGTTGCTTGCAGTCGTTTCTGAGGATCTGCTTCTGCTTCTTCCTGTGCACTATTGTTTTGCATTAGTTGATTTCCCTGAGCCCCTGTCTGAAGCTCTCTTTGAACCATGCGAGGCACTGCAGGCACATTTGAGGCTTGCTGTTGCAGTTGCTGCAACTGTTGAACTTGACTAAATTGTGATGCTGAAAGCTCAGACCTCACCTGATTATTATGTAGAACATATTTCTGGGATGTTCGTAAAGAGTTGTCAGATTCATTCATTGTGTCTATCTGCCTAAATTCATCACCCACAGACATATGCGGAGTGCTCCCTGACTGCCTCTGCTGACCAAGAAGAGATGATGCCAACTGTGCAATTTGATCTGGTTGCAGGGCCGTCATAGGCAGCGACAAAGAAGCTGAAGTTTGGGTTCCCTGAAGAGATGACTTTCTATTTCCAGATACTGAAATACCAGAGATTCCACCTTTATAATGACTAGAGCTTGTTTCTTGCACTGTTTTTGGCAGGACCAAATGATGCTCCTGCACAACAGAAACAGCAGCACTATTGGATGGTTGTGATGGTACATTTGTACTACCAGACATTGAATTCTGAAGATGGTGAGAAGAGAAATTTTGTCGCAGCATAGGGTTTCCCTGACGTAGTTGATACTCATGTCTGTTTTCATTGTAAGAGTCAGACACACCACTGACAGCATAAGCAGAACCTGAAGATGATCCAGGTGGAGCTGATGTAACCACATTCCCTGAAAAAGACACATTGGGAACTCCTGATTTACCCAAATCTTGGAAAGATCTTAATGGATGAATAGGTAGCAAAGGTGTTGATGGCTTTGTAAATGATGTATCCGCTTTAATGGGCAATAAATTTGTAATTTTCTTCTCATTTTGATGGTGAAGAGACCCTAAATTGGAACCGGAATGCTCTAACCTCAAAACAACCCCAGATATACTCAGTTTCCCTGGTACTTTCAGTACTTTCTCTGAGAACTCTGATGGGGGTACAAGAAACAAAGTGGTCTTTTCGTCCAGCTTAGCAACTGCTGCTCGCTGTTTTTCTCCAAGATAATGCATGAATTCATTATAGAATCCAATATCAGAATCACTTTCAGGTACAAAGAAGACAACCCAAGCATTAGCCGCTTGATAGTAATGCTTTGAAAGCATGTCTAGACCAGTCCTTGCAGTGCAGTCCAAGAATTCAGGCCTGCAGCATAATATTAGTGTTAACAGTGAGTTTAATGGTAGTACAGCAGCTAGGCAGAAAAAAGAGAAAATATGAGCAGCTGTATACTCTGCTCTGAGTTCTATAGTCTTTGCGGCTACTAAACTGCAATTGAATACTCCACAGAATTGAAACATGCTATTGTATTCTATAAACCCTCTAAAACATATTCACATTGTTTCTATAGAATCTGAAACAGGATATAGACAAATTTAAACTCTGGAAATGATATAGAAAAATATGTCCCCGAATTCAGTAAATTGGGCCAAATCCGGAAAACCAAAATTTAATCAAATATGGTCCGCTTTAATTAATTAATACAGCTGAAATTCAGAGAAATAATCCAGAACTCAATGAAATGTGGTAAGCTCACAAAAAAATTCAGTTTGTCCGCACTCAATTAATTTTAGACAATATTATATGAAACATTGACCAGTATGTAATGCAGCTAGAAACATGGACAAAAACCATGATATGCATTGAACACTCAGATGCCATGTAGAACAAAATAGACATTTTCCATTTCCATGGGGCACCAAAATGCACCTTGAATGGACACATATTACTTGCAAATAAAGTATTAAACAATGGTAGAAATCAATGCATTCACTAAGATAAAACAAAATCAAAGCATCTTAGCAACTACATAAAGAGGAAGCGGCAAGAGGGGGAAGTAATCAATTGGATGCTGTCAAAGCTCAAAAAGAGAATAAGTAACAGTCAACTGGAAGCCTTTTTCACACCCTCGGTT
The DNA here is from genome assembly GCA_900184695.1 of Betula pendula. NCBI lineage: Eukaryota > Viridiplantae > Streptophyta > Magnoliopsida > Fagales > Betulaceae > Betula > Betula pendula. Next base: position 539,060 of record FXXK01000244.1, on the reverse strand, counting down.
CTGTTTAAAGCTTATCATAATAGCAAAACACAAATTTCCAATTAAGAATATTTATTTACTACTTACAACATGATGTCCAGGACTTTTCCGACAGGAAAGCAGCGAGCACGACAGACAGGATTTCCTCCCTTTGCAATAGTCCCTTCCCATTTCCATTCATTCAAAGAAGATTGATCGGATTCAGGTGTGAATCTTTTTTTCTCAATAGGATTTGATGGCAGAGAACCAGAGCCCACCTTGAAACTATCATAAGATTCTCCCCAGTGATCACTCCTATCTGCACGAGGTAGAGCTACATTCGGTCTGTGATCAGGGGTCTGTTTATACCCAAAAGGTACAGCCTCAAAGTTTTTATCAAAGGCCTCAGGTTGGGAAAAATCAGAAAATACCTTTGGGATATGTGTCTCTTGTTCAAAATCAGAAAAAGGATGCTCTGGGAGGTCTTTTTCGGGCAGAAATGAGCCAGTCTTCAATTTCTTGGCTCCATGAAAGAAATGGACATCTTCTGGCAAGTCCCATTGATCCTCATACGATGAACTTGTTCGAGGAAATCTCTGAGAATAATCATGTAACTGAGTGCGTTTCTCTCTTGTAGGACTACTGCAATGTTCATAAATATCCTCTAGTAGTTCTAGATCAGATCCCACTTCTCCAAACCTTCTCTGTTCAAATGTATTATTTCCATCTGTCCATGAAGAGCGCTTCCTATTAAAACTATAGGCGTCAGAATCTCCGGTATCCAAATCTGGAAAAAATTGAGGAGATCTTATGCTGAGATCTCCAGTTAAGCTCCCAAAATTCCTATCCTGCCGAAGGTTCCCAGAAGATCCCGGGCGAACATTTGACTTGGAAGGTGGGGAAGGAGGGGCATTCATTGAGCTCTTTCCGCTGTTGGATGAGCCAGTTTCACTCTTTGCAAAACAAATATGTACACGAGGATTACCAAATAATTTTCCCTGAAGAGTTTCTTTCGCCCTGCAAGCTGATATTACGCTCCTGAATCGAACAAAGGCATAACTACGACCAGGAAATGCAGTAATCTTCTCAATCTCACCAAACGGTGAAAAAGCCTTCCTTAAGATCAATTCATCCACCTTCAATAAAGCTGGAAACCCTATCCATAAAACTGAACTAGGCTCTACATTTTTATCACTCACATTGGATTTGTCAGGATAAAAAGGATCAGGACTAGCATGGCGTGTTCTAAACTCCCTTTGCGAGAAAGGAGATCCTCTCAATACTGAGTGCTGTTCATCTTGACGTTGAGAGTAATCTTCATCACGTGATGATGTTGATGACTTATCCTGTGATTAAAAAATCTCATCAAGTTCGAGTGCAAAAACCAACCCGTATTCCAAGCAGTCAAAAATGAGTCGCCCTTATGCTTCGGCATACATCCGAAAGAAACAAAAGAATTGCAACTAATCTTCATCCTAACAGAATTGATGATCTCACAATAAAAGAATTGGTACTGGGCCTCAAGTATATTAGGTATGGCAGAATGTATATCCAGCACAAAGCACCCAAATTACTAACAAGTACTATTTATATGAAGTGAAATTCTGCATAGACATGAAACAGCAAATCCTCATGTTTTATTCGATGTGTCAGCCCATCCAGATAACAACTTACAATATCAAGTTCAAGTATAGTATGAAACCAATCAAATACAGTAGACGTGAATTTAAACAAATTAATCAGCTCAAGAGACATTAGCAAACTCTTATAAGTCAATAACAAGTTCAAGCACTCAGACGAGACAACTAGCACGTATTCAGAAACACGCTAATCGCGTTATAAAGAAATTAAAGTGGAGCTCAGGGGAGCAATTTGACACCTCTTTCGCACTGTCAACACAAACATCATCCTCATTTCATGAAGGTACCATGTCATGACAATGGTTTGCCTGTCAGTTTCCCTGTCAGGAGTGAAAAGAGAATTTTTTTACATCTATGTCGGACACTTGAGTCACTAATAGGAAAGCAAACAAGGACTAGTGGCAAATATGACAAATATGCCACCAATAATAGCTTTATCTTAAAGAAATTCAAAAGGGCTGAAGACATTTTGCCACTATCAAACAAGCACGATCCTCAATTGAGGAGACCATGTCCTGGAGCATGATTCTCCTTAATTCCCCAAAAAGGAGTCCTATTCAAAAAATAAGGAACATAAAATCGCACAAAGCTCATGCAATTGGAAGTGCCCAGTTCCCTGGTCAAATTACCCTTTCCGCCTGCTTCCACTACAATGGGCACACAAATTTGTACTTCTAGAACAACAGGAAATCTTCTACTGAAGAATGAATTCTGATCAGAGAAAAATCTGATGCCTCACCATTAATAGCACATAACTAACCGACCACAAATTTGTATTGTTAATCTCACGTTGAATTTCATTCATTGGCACTGAAAGTAATTAAAAGATGTACACAAGCACAAAGACCCAATAATTGCTCCAAGCACCATCTAAAGGTATCTCAACATCATTCTCAATCAACTCGCACATGCCACCGAATTTTTTTTTTTTTTGATAAATAATTCGTATCATATCATATAAAGACGCAAGGGACGCAACCCTAGTACACAGGAAGTATACAAGGAAAAGCCCTACTGATTTTTAACCACATATGAAATATGAAAACAAAAGCAGAGGAGGAAAAGGGGGGAAAATCTTGATGTAAAATTTAAACAACCCATAGATGATCAATTAGACAAGAAATGGCACTGCAATGCCACAGAAGAATGCTCCATTAACTTCAATAAATGGGAAATTAATTTCAATTAAATCAAGTCGAACCACAAATTTTTTTGATGTCAATTAACTGTCTACATGTGCAGACTTGAGATTCCAAAAAGAGTCACATGGAGAATAGCGTTATGTTACCAATGAAACTTTTACAGAGGGAAGTTAAAAAGTACAGCTGCAGACTATTGTCAAAGATTTTCCAAAATGAAATTTCTTGGCTTCGTCCTGTAATAGATTTTTTTTTTTTGATAAATAATTTAAACTTGGCTTCGTCCTGTAATAGATATAGGGAAGGAAATAAGAGATGGAGACGGATGGCAAACAATCTACCCGTTTGAGTGGTTTACCTATTCGTTGAAACAAAGCCCCATGAGAAGCAAGGTCCCACATTTGGATAAAACAGTATCATGCCACAGACCATGTCATTAAAAAATTTAGTTGCTAATACCCAAATTACTAATAACATAGAAACAAATTTGATGCAGAATACCCAATTGTAGATTTAAAAGGATTTATTTTGAATCTTGAATAAAAAGATAATAGAGGATGTCAACAGAGTAGAAAGGGCAATCCTCCCACAACGGGGAAAGCAATTAGGATTCATGGAACTGTTATCACAAGTTTGTATTAAGCAGTGCTGCTTCTAAACCCCATGATTTCTTGCAGTTCCACACTTCTAAGTGTCTGTCAAATGCAATTGAAATGGTAACTGAAGTCAATATCTACATTTCTGTAATTTTATCAGAGGAATGATATTTGTGAACTGGATTATATGTTGGTCCATAACTCCATGAAACTTGGAGATCGGATAAAATATCCAATATTAGTGATTCTGTTACTTGATTTTTACATTTTTCCCATTGAAAGTCTATACCAAATAGAGATTAATATTTTATGCGATAAAGTTGTGCAATCTGCATATTATATGCCACTTCACTTCCATAAACCATCAAGCTTATCACACATTTCTCGATAAATATGAGTATCACACATCAGAACTCCTCAAACAAAGTTATTAGTTCAACCAATAACCTCACATCATATTATGTATCTGATCCATTACGATACAATTTCCTATACTCACAAAGATACCATATAACTGTCTTTATGCAAGAAATATGGGTTCGTATGGATAACCTTAAATATGGTCTGTGGCAAGAGAAGTGATTACATGCAGCATGTCAAACTAAGGGATGAGAACCATTAGTCAACTTCAGATTTCACGTATAAATAATCAACATCATAATTTTTTTTTTTTGATAAGTATCAACATCATAATTGACACAACAAACTCATATATATTTTTGCTTGCTCGATCATAGTGGCATAAAAGAAAGCAATTAGTCGATTGGGGCAATGATACGATGCATTGGAGTACTTGCTACAGCCATGAGTACATAAACTCTCTTTTTGCTCTGGCATGGCAAACTTCATAAACTACCTAGACTCAATTTTGCAAATTTTTACTGTTCAAAGAGTTATAGCACCCAAAAAGAAGATAAAAAGCAAGACTCAGAAACAAAAAGAAGAGCAAGCAGAGAGATAACTGGAGCTCACAATCAAAAAGATTTTCTCATTTTTTGGTAAGGGAAACCCAAAAAGAGTAGGTTTTGTTTGGTAAACTATTTTTTTAACTAGAATTTGCAATGCTCTTAGCTTCTGCTTCTGTGCTTCTTTGACATACTCAAATAATGTAATAACTGCTTAGATATCATCATTCAAACCAAACTTTGCAAATTTATATCCCACAAAAAATTGCATTCTAATGTTGTTTAGAAACAAATCTTGTTTGAAGCGGATTCCACCTTTAATATTAGTCTCAATATTCCAAATGCAGTATATTCCAGAAAATATAGACAATTCTTCAAATGATCCATCCCAAAATCGTCTCTCATATTGTTAACTTACGAAAACCAGTGATTCTACAATAGGGGACAAATCTGTCCTTGCCAATATCAAAATAGGTCCTCATCAAACTAAATCAAACCAGAGAGTCAAAACACATTTCAATTCAATCCATGGGTTTGCTTTGGGTTTCTTTCAGACATGTTGGGAGGTTCTAAAAGAGGATATTATGGCAGTATTAAGGGAGTTTCATGGTCGAGGAAGTTTTGAGAAGATCAATAACGCAACTTTCATATCTCTTATTCCAAAGAAAGTTGGTGCCGTGGATATCAAGGATTTTCGTCCTATCAATCTAGTGGTGGCGTCTACAAAATAATATATAAGGTACTAGCAAGATCAGTTGGAAAGTCGTTCAATTTTAGCCGTTTGGAGGATGTCCCCTTTATGCTTACTATGGAACATATGGAAAGAACGCAATGCACGATGTTTTGAAGATCGTGAAATGGCGATGGAAGAGTTCAAGATAATCTTGGTCAAAACGCTTTATATATGGATAGGGGAGTTAAATTTCACACTTTTTTCTAACTTTGCTGAATTTGTGGATTTTTGCTCCTTTCCATCATTAGCGGGAGTTATCTCTTATATACACATCATGTATACTAGAGTTGCACTTCTTTGCTCTTATGAATGAATTGCATTATACTAAGGAGAGGAAGGCTTTGTGGTGACTGATGATGGAAACAAAATATGATAGTATGAGTAGTGGTTAGTGTTCTAAGGAGGTAGAGGGACCCTTTAGAGTTGGAGTGTGGAAGCATATTAGGAGGGGTGGGGGAGTTTTTTCGAGATTTGTCAGACATGAAATGGGAGATGGAACTAAGATTAGGTTCTGGTATGATTTATGGTGTGGGGATCAACCATTGAAGGAATCTTTTCCGAAGTTGTTTAGTCTTGCTCGTTGTAAGGAAGCGTGGGTTACGGATAATTTGCAATTTTCCATTGGTAATATTAGTGGAATGCATCTTTTATAAGATCTATACATGATTAGGAGGTAGATTTGGTGATTGCGTTTTTTGATTTGTTGTAATCTCTCATATTGAGACAAGGTGGTGAGGATCGTCTTTGGTGGATCCCTTCAAAGAGGAGTATTTGGAAAGTCAATGTTCCATTGAAAGTGAGTTTCTTTGTGCGGACAACGGTTTTTGGTAAAATTCTGACCTTAGATAAATGGTGTTGTATGTGTAATAAAAGTGGAAAATCCATAGATCATTTCCTTCTCCACTGTGACGTGGTAAGAAAATTATGGAGTGTGATTTTTGGCCTTTTCGGAGTAGAATGGGTAATGCCTAGAAAGGGTAATAGAATTGTTAGATTGTTGGCAAGGTCAGTTGGGAAGTGTTTAGTTTTAGCCGCTTGGAGGATATCCCTTGTGTGCTTAATGTCGAGTATATGGAGAGAGCAAAATGCAAGATGTTTTGAAGATCGTGAGACATTGGTGGAAGAGCTTAAGAACATCTTGGTTGAATCGCTTTATAAATGGATGGGCATATAATATTTTCTCATTTTTCTAACTTTTATGAATTTATGGATTTCTTTTTTTGATAAGTAAAAGTCAATTTTATAAAAGCGTAAGGCGCCCCTAAGTACACTGGAAGTATACAAAAGGAACCCCTAACTAGGGGGGGCAAAATAAACAAGAAAATCACTGTAATTAAGAGACAGCGGTGAAACAAACGCCATTGTCCATAGGAACAGAGTCTCATAGAAAAAAGATAAAATATCCTCCAACGACTTCTCTCTATCCTCAAAGTTTCTGTCATTCCGTTCTTTCCACAAACACCAGAAGAGGCAGGTAGGAACCATTTTCCACACAGCAGCGCTCCTAGGTCTGCCCGAGGACCACCAGCAGCCTAACAAATCCCTGACTCGCCTAGGCATCACCCAGGATAGCTCAAAACGACTAATGGAATACGGAGGTCTTTGTGGATTTCTATTATTCTTTTAATAATTAATGGGAATTATCTCTTGTATACATCCTGTATAATAGGGTTGCGCCCCTCTGCATTTATTAATGATATGCATTATTGCATTTTTTTAATTTCCTTTTTCTAAGCAAACAAACTCCAAAATTTGGTTGAAAGAACACTTGATTCATTTAGGGCATTCGATTGTTCTACTAATTTAAAACACGTATTCTGAACTTTCATCCTACATCAAGAGGAACTAAGATTATCTCCAACTAACTTGTGATCGACATTTTCCTACTCTTAAATCACTATTTATCCCAAAAACTTAAGTTGATAGGAAAAGATGAGTTAAATCATTTAATTAATATTCTAACAACCTCCCTCACGTATGGGCCAAAACTTTTCCTTAATAAGTGAGACTTAGTACGTATAATATTCAATTAAAATGAGAGGTGAAATAGGAAAACAGTGTTCAAACTCAAGTTAACATGGTATCAGAGAACTGAGGTCCTGAGTTCGACCCTAACTCCACAATTTACCCTTCAATTTTAGTTAAATATTTCAAGTATTGGACCTCACTCGTTAAAGAAAAGTTTGAGCTCATATGTGAGGAGGAGTGTTAAAATATAAATTAAATGAATAAATGAACCCATTACTATCCAAAACTCTTATAAAATGTACGGAAGCTAGGAAAGCACCGGTTCTCCCTCCCACCTTGAAAGTGCCATTACAATAACTTGGTTGGTAAACAGGAACTCAAATGGAACAACTGAAACAATAAACCCGTGACCCCCCCCCCCCCCCCCTCCTCCCCAAAATTGAGTGCTATTGATTAAAGCAATCAGATAATAGAATTGAAAATCAATGATAAAGGAGGCTCAATAGGCCATGTACGTAAGCAGGAAGCCAGTTATTAAGCATTTGAAATGCTATTTCCATAAGGTAAACTTAGCTGCCGCAGCAACATTATCAGAAGCACTAGGGCATTAAAACACACCACACATGTCATTCCTTAATCACCATTCCCAACTATAATTACCATATATTCAGAAAGATGTGCATAATGCATTAGTTAGAAGAGAGAGTGAAACAAAAGATCTTTTCTGCTGCAAAGTTCACTCCATGTATACTGATCCATGTTTTTTCACCTCATATACAAAATGACTTGAATATTTCAAAATGATGTGGACTGGACAAAGATGAGTCCTACACAAAAGCAAGCCATACAATTTTGAAACAGGGAGAGATGGATATCTGATTAGTGGCAAGCATTAATTTTGTGAAAGCATCAAGATCGGCAGGATTCTATCGCTTCTAGAATGGAATTTATTGGTGATTGGTTAGTGGAAAAGCTAATAGGGCTTTCCAGCACATCGGTTACGCAGGGCTATTATTTTTAGGACCTTGGTAGACAAGTTTCTTTCCTACAAGGTGCTTTCTTTCTTTTCTTTTTTTTTTTTCTTTTTTTTTTTTTTTTTTTTTTCTTTAAGTCAGAAAGTGTAAGTGTGCGTGATTCAGATATGAAAAGAGATATCACTCTGCTCTGGCTATGATGTTCTGCTGAATGGTGTACACCCCTTTTTTCAACAGATAGGGGTCTATCTTTAAACTTTCAGGTTATGTCACAGATGAAATGCTGTGAGATTACCTTGAGAATTGCCTTGTCTTTAAGTTTATGATTATAATTAAGGACATAAATTATGATAGATGGTTATCTAAAGCATGAAGCATCCTCTTTCTAATAAGACCTTCTACTACTTATGAAAAGCTGCTTGAAACCTAAAGCATGAAGCATTGAGTTTGTTACATCTTATATCATTTCTCATTTGCATTGCATCTTTAAATTATATTTAACTTCTTCTCCTTATCTTTTCATATACTAATAATTCCCCATAAATTTTAGAATTGGTTCAAGTGAGTACATCAAAATGAATATTTTCATCAATCAGCCACAGAACAGGCTGCAGTCCTGTCATGACCCAGAAAACGTGAAGCCGCTACCACAATTTGCAAAGATAAATGTAAAAGAACGTGCACGTAAGTTACACTGACAATTGTGGCCACTGACTGCAATGCGTTTGAAGCAGCCATATGGAACTTGCTTAAAGGAATTAACCTTAATGAACTATATAATCATGATTCGTATGGCATCTCATGATCTTAAAAACTGTCTTCTGGATATTTTAATGTGCATACAGATTAGAATTCAGTAACTGCGGAACCATAGAATATGAATGGTTATCACACACAAGATACTCTGCTTAGTCCAAGAGACATTATTTCCTCTTCTGATTAAAGGTTTGGTGGGACAAGTGGATGTTTAAGGGGAATGTCACTCTGGAAAATGTGTCCATATCTGACAGTAAAGAAAGAAATACCAATTGAAGAAACATTGGATATTGTGAACCATGCAGAGAACTTACCAAATGCACTAGGGTATTGGGAACAATATTGTGCTTTCAGGCCATGATACTTTGTAAATCTAGTCCCTCCCCTGTCTAGCTACTACAAAATGAAACTTCATGTCTTCCACTCATGAATCCAGTTGTGCATATTGGTATTAGAGGAATTTGGAGACAGAAATTTTAAGGAATTCAGTCAAAATTGTTTGCATAAGCAACTAATGTATGCTGAATGCTTGCTCCATTATTAATCTCAACTATTATTATATGCCCTTCTCATTATTATTATTATTATTTGTTAAGTATTATATGCCCTTCTCATGGAAAGCAATTCCAAACTTTCCAATGGCACACTGTCCACTCTGGTACATACAGCTTCACTCTCTATAGAGTCTTAAAGGATTTTAAAATACCTAGCTGAAAATGCAGAGAAAGCACCATCTACCTCCATATGCTAAATGCCACTACAATAGATCAATCTACTCCTAAGGCGTTTGTCCAGATGCGTTCCTTGTAAAGCCAGCCAAATACAAACAATTTTCCCCCATTGACAGTGACTGGGACAATGAGTGTAAGTGAATTGGATTTTTTCCAATCTGTCCTCACCACATAAAATGTTCAACCGAAATATGCTTAAAGATTACTGGAAGAAATGTTTTTGAGATTTTAATTTTCTAGGTAAATTTAATGATCTGTCAGTTTTATGAGAAGTTCCTTCCCCATCAATTGTTTCATTGGTGTAATTTGTTTTCTATGGTATATGTATAAACTACTAATTAAAAACGGGCACCAGGTGCATATCCCTGATGTTCTTTAAAGTCTATGATTAAACATTAATTTCTTCAACTCGCATGTCGTTTGAAGGCATTAACACTAAGCAACACCTCGAGCAAAAACTTTTCCTGCTATTGACCATACTTCTCAGATAACCATGCAGCTATCAAAAAAAAAAGTTCCACTCTCTCGTTCTGATAACAGAATTGTCATTATGCATTGGAGAATTGGAAGATACACTGCTTTGCATCTTTTCATTTCTTCTTTTTTTCATTTCTTTCCCTTTTAATTTGCTGTTAAATACTTTGCATGTCTTTTTCAGGGTTAATTTTGAGACTATTGAGAGTCTGAGACCAGATCAAATTGAAACTCTTGAGAATGAGCACATCAGAATACAAGTAGAAAGTCAAATAAGTTGCATGCCTCTTCCGTTTGTGATATAAAAGGCACATTAAAGCCTGGGTAGGAACCCTTAAGACTTAAGGTTTCTGATATTAATCAGCTCATGAACATTGGAGTTTGAAACATCTGATGATACTGCTTTGCGGTTTCTGATTGAATAGCTAATTGATAAGAGAATGGCACTGTTGTTAACTGTTGATGTCATGGATTGCTGTCATTGGTTTGGTTAGATTACACAAGTGGGTTAAATTGAACTAATATTTTCTAGCTAACTTTTTTGTTTGAAAACTATGAAAGAAAGCTGCTATTAGTGCATTGACAAAATGAATTGAACATTAACTGACAATGGAGAGTATACATGGATACACATATACACATAATACACAATATTTCACCGAGAAAGGAAAGCATGTCTAAGAATGTAATAGACAAGACAAAAGGTGGGGGGGCAGGACTAACCGCCTTGGTAAACTCAATCCTAAGCGGGTTGCCAGCAACAGGGAAACCTTGAAGCGCACTCATGGCATTAACGGCATCATCTTCCCTCCTGAAATTAAGGAAAGCATAGCTGCGGCCAGGCTGGAAAGCAATGGTTTCGAGCTCTCCAAACTGCAAGAAGTGATGGGTGAGGTCATGCTCGAGTATGCCGTGGGGAAGATTCCCAACCCAGAGGTGTCTGGAGGGCGGATTGTTGTTGTTATTGGTGTTACGGCTGCTACTCTTGTCTTCAAATCTTAGAGGGTGGTAGTCCCTTCGGAACCGGTCCCGTCCTCCTCGGCCCGACTAAAATGCCAATACAAAATATAAAATCGACACTCTCAATAACAAATCACATCTTATATTATTATTTCAGTTGTAGTACATAAGAATGTGAATCATGGTAAAGAGGGTTTGGTTATGTCAGTCCCATTTGCACAGTTAATTACTCAAATCAATGAGATGAAAATTTCAGCAGCCTTATTTAGGCACAAACCCTAAGGCTGGGAGATTTGCATTTGCTTGTATAAACTTAAAGCTTCAGGCGCAAATAAAATGAAGAAACTGAAATAAAAAAGCAAGCAGATTGTTTCCTATTGAATTGAGGGTGATTGAAGATGGAAGGAAGAGCTAATTTACCATGGTGTTGCGATTGATGTTTGTTGTATAGAGAGCAGAGAGCACCACAAATCCAATTTCCAATGTATTCAACCTGAATTTTTCCCCCGGGTTTGCCGAGGAGGTTTTAAGGCGTTTAGAGCAATAGCAGTAATTAGACTCTCCGAGGCTCAGAGGCTCGGGGCCTCACTCTCAACACTCGAAAGCGTTTCTCTTAGGGTTTGGGATTGCGCAGTGATTATTCACTTTTTTTTATTTTTTTTATTATACTATCAAAATATAAGAGTTATGATGACGTGGTGCGGGGCGAGTGGCAACTTGACTGGCTGACTGCGAGTTTCGTTCCAAGAAGCACACGACTTGTAGTTTGTACCACAGAACAAACGACCAATCCTCTGAGATCGTTTACGCATTTTGTGAAATTTTCCTTTCTCCGTCTTCCTTGTTCTTTTCTAGACTAATAGAGTTTAGAGTTAGCATGAGTAGTGCTAAAAGTTTATTTTGTGTAATTTTAAGAATGATGTGACTTTTAAAATTATCATTGTACTTGTGATTAATATTTAATCACAATTAAATTTTAATCAAATTGTAATTTTAAAAGTCACTTTATTTTTAGAGGGACACATGAGATATTTTTAGAATTACTCAAGTTAGCATAGTCCGACAACAATTTATATTGAAATCATCGAGTTGCAAAACTTTCTCTCCATGGAAGCAAAACTTTCACGTCTTGCGCTTCAAGTTTTGGCCAGAGGAGGAGGAAAAACCTTTCCTTCTTCACGAAGTTTCCACCAATGGCTTCTTTTTTTTTTTTTCCTTTCTTATAGAGAGAAGCTCCCCGTTCTATCTAAAGTTTTCTTTAGAGCCTTTTGCCTCTTATGACGCCTTATCCATCATCTTCAGCAATCTATTTGTATTTGTTTTGTGGCTCTTCTCCCTAATTTATTGGCGTCTGCTCGTCGCACCACCTTCTTCGACCATCGCATCCTTGTCAAATTTGGTGTCTAGATCTTAGGTCTTACAAGTCAAATATGTCTTCCTCTGTTTGCCCCTTCACCGCCAATGCGCTTCACCACCGTCACCCTCAACTTTCCCGCTCTCCAACACCTCCTTGCAAGTCCCCCCACCACCCCTCCACCCCCATCCCCACGCGCCTGCGCATGGCCTTCACACGACTAAGCTTGTCCTCCACGATCCATCATGTTGTCGACTAATGTCGTTGTTTGTTGGTTTTTTGTTTGAAGAGCTATTTTTAGTTTTTCTGTTTTCCCAAATCTGAGTTTCTCCCTATCCTGATTCGATTGGGCTTCAAATTCACTGTCCCAAAAGGAGATCCATATTCCGTAGTGTTTTATCTTCTTAGTCTCTCTAGATTCTTTGAAAATTGGTTAAGCGCTGAGTTACATGGGGTTCTCTTACTCTAATGGTTTTATCCATCATATTGGGCCGCATCCATCCCTGGTTGCATTCCCACTCAATGTTATGATAATAAGCTTTGGCATGTCGACACTTATCTATATCTTTCAATTAAGAGTTTGAGTATGTAGTAGCAATAGGTTTTTATTGGGAGTATAAGTTTATAGTTTATCCCATAATAGAGTTAGGAGTTTATCAAGTCATGATAGCAATTTATCTTTTAGTAGAGTGATAAGAGTTTATCTTTTAGTATAAGTAGGAGTTCATCTCCAAGTCTATGTCATTGTACTTCTCTTATTATTTATAGTTGTGAGTGATTAATAAAAAGAAGTAGAAATTAATCCCAAACCTTGTGTTTGATAAAGGTCTAGGTTCCCTCAGAATCTAAAAGGTCTAGGTTCCCTTAGAATCTAAGGTTTAGGTTCCCTCAGAACCTAAAAATCTATCCCGTTCTATCCCATTACATTTTGTGAAATCATTCACGTAACATTTTGGTATCAGAGCCAAGTTGCCCACACCCACCAAAGTCATGACCGACTCCCAAACTGATTCTTGGGAGTTTTTGATGATGCGTTGGGAGCTACAACAAGCTCTAATCATAGAACGAATGGAGCGAATGGAGAAAAAAATAGAAATGTTGTATGAAAAAAAAATATGGAATCCCATATCCTCAGCATTCCCAAACAGTGTCAACCCCATTCACACAATCCAATCTCATTCCCTCAAAAACCAAAAGACACCAAAGCTCAACCACCGCCTGATTTCAGTGGCGTTACGAACTTGGCCAGCCATCGGAGATCGCAACACCTCCTAGTTTCGCCAACCCCCAATAACCGACGTCAGCAGCAAGGCAACATGCCACATCATTGTCACTGTCTCCATCAGCCTGCACCGCCAACGGATCAGACAAAGGCACCACCACCCCCAGCCGCAGATTTGCGTTGTTTTGCCATCGCAGTCCATCATCACCCCATCTCAGCCATGCCTCCACCCAATTCGCCAAATTTCGCCGTCTTCGTCGTCTCACATCAGATCGTGGCTCACCCAAATGAGAAGAAAAAGAGGTTTCATTGTTGCTTAGTTCAGAAAGAGAAAACGAAAAAAAATATGTTTTAGGGCTATTACGCAGATAAAGAAGAACATACTTCATGTCTACGTCATCGGCTACATTTCAACCATGGAAGATAAAAAAATCAACTCAGACTTTGAGGACAAGGTCTTTTGAAGGGGGAAGGAATGTTATGATAATAAGTTTTGGCATGTCGACACTTATCTATATCTTTCAATTAAGAGTTTGAATATGTAGTAGCAATAGGTTTCTATTGGGAGTTTAAGTTTATAGTTTATTCCATAATAGAGGTAGGAATTTATCAAGTCATGATAGCAGTTTATCTTTTAGTAGAGTGATAAGAGTTTATCTTTTAGTATAGGTAGGAGTTCATCTCCAAGTCTATGTCATTGTACTTCTCTTATTATTTATAATTGTGAGTGATTAATAAAAAGAAGCAGAAATTAAATACAAACCTTGTGTTTGAAAAAGGTCTAGGTTCCCTCAGAATCTAAAAGGTTTAGGTTCCCTTAGAACCTAACAATCTATTTCGTTACGTGTTTGTGAAATCATTCACGTAACACTCAACTTACACCTACCTAATTTTTCTTTGGTGCAGTGGATGCTAGTTGTTTGTCTAGTTTGAGTGTTTCGATTGAGTTGCTTGTATATTTGGTTCTATTTATTTATTTTTTTCATTTGTTGTTGTTGTTTTCTAGTTCTTTCTCATGTACTTATATATATATATAAAAGAAATCATCGAGTTGAGTTGTCACATTTGTAAGTCTCAAAGAGCTTTCAAATCCAGCAAATTTATTTTTTTATTTTAGTTAAAAGAAAAAAATGACTTTTTTTTTTCCTTTTTAACTACCAACTAGTTGTAGTTGTCACATTTGTAAGTCTCAAAGAGCATTCAAATCCAGCAAATTTATTTTTTTATTTTAGTTTTAAAAAAATCATTTTTTTTTCTTTTTTAACTATCAACTTTTTCAAATCACATAAATCTAGCTCTCTATTTTAGCTATCAACTTTCACTATTCCATTTAAACATTCTTTTTTAATTTTTTTTTTTGTTACTTTTTATTGAGAGGAAATAAAATGTTATAGATTAAAAAATATTTTGTTTTGACATTTGGTAAGTAAATAGTGCTCACCAAATTAGGTGATTACTATAGAAGCCCACCCAATGTTTTTTCTAAACTGTTGAGTTCGATGTGGTTCCTTTTGCTCCCAATTTAGTAGGGGTGTACATGTGGGCGGATATTAATTGCCCGCATCCGCTATTCACTATTCCCTATTGACACATGTAGTTAGTAAAAATCATTATCCACATATGCGAATGTAGATAGCGGTTTTAGGCTATGCAGATGCAATTAATAACTACATTCGCATACACTTTTGATAAGTCTTGAATGTTATAAATTTAAGCTCTTTAACTCGCATTTGTTAACCTTTAGTTTGTTTTATAGTATAACATTTTGTCGTGTTTTTGTGTTTGTTAGCGTTTGCAGGTTCTAGGTTGAAAATGCAAGTTGAACCATAAATTTTGGGCCTAAACACTTCAAAGTATGTTGAGGGAGACAAAATGGCTCGAGCCTATCTGATTTGGCTCGAGCTCAACACTAAAGAACCAAAGTGGCTCGAGCACCTTCCAAGAGAGCTCGAGCGCAACATAGACTGAAAGGGCTCGAGCGCAATCTAAAAGTGGTTCAAACACATTCGGTCCACCTAGAATCCGGTCTACGATCTACAGCGGATTCGAAGAGAGAAAAGTCCGGAAAAGAATCAATCAAAGTGCGGATTCACCTCTGAGATCCCTTAAATATTGGTTTTGACTCCATTTTCCAGCAGTAAGGGATTGAGAGAGACTCAATCCCTTAAACTAAGGGATTGGATTGTGATTTTTAGGGATTCAAATAGGTACTGAATGTATGATCCAAATTGTCGAATTTATAATTGCGAAAAGCACGAATTAGGGTTCTTGGTTATGGGGAATTTTGTCCAATAGTTCAATCCAACTCTAGGAATGAATTTCTCTTTATCAATAGAGAATTTCATATCATCCATGAGTAACTAAACTCTTCATAGGGATTGATGTAGTCCTTTCCAAGTTCATGGTTTGAATTTGAGATTTTCAATATATAAGTGATGATTGTTTAGCTTAGAGTTTTACAAAACATTTATAATCAATTTCATGTTCATACTTGTTTTTGATAAAAACTCTATCTTGTCTATAAAAAGGTTTATTTGTCTTGAATGAAATCAACATTCCTATTTTCTGTGATTATAGGGATGATAGCTATACAATGGTGTTATTTGACATAAAATCAAGAAGCTAGATAGGCCATACCCTAGGGAAGATGATTCGTACTACATCTTAGTTTAGTGTAATGTAGGTAGACGGATCATGTCAACCGAAGATGGTTTATACTCATTTCTTAATAATGTATATGTCTATTAAAAGGTTTTATAGGCCATACCTAGAAAAAACGGATCATACCACAATTAGTGTTTAGGTGGACAATTCGTGTAAACCGAATATGGGTTATTATCACCTTTTAATAAAAGTGTTTTCTTGTTGATGTCGTCATGTGGTTGACACTCATTATGCGCATCATATCACGCATATAGTGAGAATCTTATGTGAATACAATCTGCCATTAGTACGAGGTTTGTGGTGAAGTCATATCCCTATATTTCTATCATTTAATTTCAATATTTATTTATGCTTATTTTCATTTCCGAAACAAAAACCAATTATCTTTTATGAGTTCGATTAGATTTGATTTTGAGTATTTGATGAACATCCAACCAAAAACAGTCATTGAGGTTCGACACTCTCTATATAGCCCTATCCTATAAGGATTTGTTATATTGAGAGTTGTCTTGTCTATTATAAATGTATTATTGATACCACATCACCTTTATATATAATATATATTATATGTAATAAATTTACCAAGATGACATCGTTTTGCAAAAGTAGTGTGAAATCAATATATTTTCAAAATGTTAGGATTAAAAAAAAAAAGGGTTAAAACAAGCCTAAAACACTAAAAATCAGTACAAATTATTTTCAAAATTGTTTAAAATAGACCATAATAAAGACTAAAAAAAGGCCCAAAAGACTAAAATATGCCCATTACCTAATATGTGGATAGCGAATAATAATTGTAATAACTGCGCGGATGTGATTAGTAAAAACATGATGCAGATATTTAAAAGTGATATTCGCATTTTGCAGATGCAGCTATGGATATTGCAAATAAATGAATATGCATGTACACCCCTAAAATTTAGCATCTTGACTAGCCAAAATAACATTTGGCTAGCCGAATAGAATGCTCTAACTCAAAACTGCCATCCCATTATGTCTTTATTTCGCCAAGTTACTCAATGAATGCCTTAGGCACACACTCAATAAATCCATAAGAGAAAGTCGACAACATTGATTGAATTCAACTTGCATCCTGTTATTCAATAACATGGCATCTCTTGATATTGAATATGGATGATTAGCAAATTACAAGCTTATTGAAGAAGAAGAGTGTATTAATATATTATTAAATGGCAGTAGGGTAGGGCAATTTCTGGATTCAATGGCAACTGCCTCCACCACCACTTCCGCAGCTACCACCGCAGCCACCATAACAACAACCAATGGTGACCACATGGTTTTGGCTTTGCTTTCTTCCTCCTTTTTCTTAGCAGCATCTTCTTCCACATTAGTACCATCATCACATGCAAAAATTATCATTGACATGAATGAGAAGACAACAAATATGTAAAGTAGCAGAAAGTCAAGGGAAAGATTACTGACATGCTCGTCCCCTATGGTTTCCATGGCTTGAACCATCCATCTTAAGATGGCTTTTTGCTTTCACAGTCCTAGTTCTTATATTGGTACTGTTCTACTATCTTCTTCTTATAGCTCTAAGGTATAATACCTTAGGATTTTTAGAACCTAAAGAATCTTATATATATAAAAATAATAATAAAATACATAGGATAAGTCATTCACTAATAATAGGATAAGTTATAAGGATCATTTATTGATATGATAAGTCATGAGAGACAATAGTCTTTGAAAATACTTTATGTCCCTACTATTGTTGTAAACCATTGGAGTGTTTGTATGAATGTTTACTTTACCTTTTTTTTTTAAAAAAAAAAAAAATAGTGACATTTCCCTTATACCACAAAATGGGGGCGTGACAACAGTGGTATCAGAGCATCATCGTATAAGAGATTAACAGTGGAAGAGAGAAAAAATATGAGAATCAGAGATAAAAGTGAAGGGAATACCTGGTTGCTAAAATTTTCTCTCCACTGGGTAGCTTACATTTTGTTACAGGTGAAGAGAAGAATGGCTGCTACTGGTTCTTAAGAAAAAAAAAATGGAAGAAACGTTGGCCAAGAAGAGATTGACAACAAATGGAGTGTGTGGCTGAAACATGGCTTCAGTTCCTTTAGACTCTTCGTATGAATGAAAAGTGGCGAAGGAGTAGGATTTTCTCCAGACACGTTGCATCAAATCCTTTTTATTTAGAAAGATCGAAATTCTAAAGACACGTTGTAGTTTCTTCTCTTTTTTTTAAACAAAAAAAAAAAAACTATTATCTGATCATGTCTATTCAATTTCTATTACAATGAGTGTTTTATTTTAATTATTCTAGGATAAGTCTCTAATGTTCCTATTAGTTAGAAGATTTAAGTATTTTCAAAAGTGGCGCCAATGAAAGGAGTCGCAAGATTTGGGAAGAAAGGAAAGTTGAGCCCTCGCTACATCGAATCCTTCGACATTCTAGAAAGGGTAGGCCCCGTAGCCTACCGAATAGCTTTGCCGCTGGGACTTATAGGAATACATGACGTTTTCCACATCTCCATGCTGAGAAAATACATCACCGACCCTTCACATGTAATAAAATATGAGCCTCTACAGTTACGTGAAAATCTGACATATGAAGAAATTCCAGTGGAGTTGTTGGATCATAAAGTCCAAGAGCTACGCAATAAAAGCATTCCGTTAGTAAAAATTTTATAGAGAAATCATGAAGTAGAAGAAGCATCGTGGGAACTAGAGGAAGATATGCGCAAGAAATACCCATCTCTTTTTAATAAAAAAAGACTAGAGCTAAGGTACGACAACATAGGTCTATTTAAGTAGAAGCCTTGCTTTTAGTAAATAAATTCTCGCATGTATGCCTGATAATACGATATAATGCTGTTGTTAGTCTAAGAAAATTTCAAGGACGAAATTTTAATAAGGGGGAAGGATATAATACCCTAGGATTTTTAAGACCTAAAGAATCTTTATATATATATATATACATATATATGTAATAGGGTATACAACCGTTTGAGGTTGCGGTTATTGGGCAATAATCGCAACCGTAATTGGGGTCTCTGGTTATTTGATTTTTTAAAATCACAACTGCAACCGGGACCCGGTTTCAGTTGCTAATAACCGGTTTCAAAACCGGTTATTAGCCGTAACCGGTTTTAATGTTATGGATTATAAAATAAAATTAATTTTTAATCACTTCTCATTAAAAATTTATTTTTGAAATAGGGAGGTAAAAAAGTTTGTTCATATTCAATGTGAGACAACTGAACAAATTCATATATATATTATATATAGTATATATATATATGTATTTATATAATATATATAATATATATATATATATATTTCGTTTTTTTCTTTTTCTTTTTCTCTTTCTCTCAAAAGCAGAGAGCTCCCAAGGAGAGCTCCCTGCAGCAGGGAGCCTCTTATTGAGAGAGAGAGAGGGAGAAAAAGAAGAGAGAAAAAAATGAGATAAAAAATAAAAAAAAGTATATTAACTTATAAATTAATAATTTATATATATATATATATATATATATATATAAACCAGTTATCCGGTTATCCGGTTAATAACCTGTTTTTTTTTAAAAAAAAATTAATAACCGCAACCACAACCGGCCTAACCGGTTATCTGGTTATCCGGTTGCGGTTATTCCGATTTTCTGGTTTTTCGATTTGTCCGATTATCCGATAATCCGGTTATTTTCGGTATATCGGTTATAAGCGGTTATCCGGTTATAAGCGGTTAATAACCGCCCGGCTTGTACACTACTATATATTATATATATACTATAAATATATAATATATATTGTTCCATTCTTGATAGGACAGCAAAACCGAAGAAAAAAAATCCAAGAACATTAATTTCAAACTTTTTTTAACTTGATAAAAAACAAAACAAAAAATCATGAACAATCGTGTACAAAATATGGAAGCCTAAATGGCAACTCATTTTGACTATGTTAAAACACTAGATTACTTTCCCAATGTGTATACAATATATAATAACAAAACTTTTCAATGACCAAAGAAAAACTAGTATCCTTGAGATTTCCTACATTTTGACTTCCTATTAAACCCAATACAAAAAAATAGAGCCTACAACCAACCATCTTCTCTTTAGCAATCCATGGGCGATAAGAAAGAATCGGTTGCCGACCACATGAAAGAATAGTGCACTAAACAACATCTTAAACTGGGAAGACATGATAGTTGAACTTGGAAAACTATACACTAACAAAATAAACCTTGAGCTTCAGAACATCCACCTTGAAGTCACTCACAATTGACCAAGTTTTAGGGAGTTTATGCAAAAGACTTCCTCACAGCACAAAATAAGTGGAGCTTGAGCTTTAACATATTCACTTCGTAATCCTGTGGCTTCAGTGACTTGGTTTAGGGGCATTATCTTCTGCAAAATCACATTTCTAGCATATTTTATTCTAAGCATCAAAAGGAAATAATTTATAAGACCTTGAACATTCCAATGAGTGTTTGTGTGTGAGAGTAACTAGATATCCTGCAGATACCATTTTGTTTTTTAAGAATAAATTAATCTTCAAGATGAAACGATTACAAAATAAAATTGTATATATTGCAAAAGAGATTGGAGCCATAACATTCAGATTTATGCTTTAAAAAGTAACTCTATAAACAAACATTATCATGAAATAGATAGAAGTGGACTTTATGCAAATAATTATTTCTGTTTAAGCTTCTCCGGTTTGGGAGATTAATTGATTGGATACCCAAGAGCCATAATCTTGTGGATTAGATTCAAATGTCATGTAATGCATGATACATAAAACATTTTCACTCGATACCTGGATGTGATTTATGTAGTGGAATGAGAAGTTTTTTAGAAAATATTTAACGAAATCATATCCCAGATTTCTCAAGTTTATGAGCTTTGGAAACATAACTAAAACAATATAAACAAGAACCCGAAACAATACAAATATATTCTTCATATTTTCCAAAATTACTGGAACTTGGATTTAATCACTCAATAGAGAAAAGACGTGAGAACTCACCTATTGAAGTAGGGTCTACATGTACAAAGAAACTTGCAGCAACTATCAGGTAGCAAAGAATGAGCATTAGTCCTTTTAAGTAATTAGCAGTTCCCTCCTGCAATCTCAAAATGAAACTACATGAAGAACAATCCCTAGAAATTTAAGATTTTCATACAAAAGGCACTAAAAATGTTTATGCATTTGCGTGTCATGGAATTGGATCTGTCATATACGTTTGGGTTGATAATATAATATTATAAATTTTATAATCATAAGATGTCTTTTCGTTGTAAAATGTTAATGTACATTGATTTTTTTTTTCCAAAGTGCCCCCTCCTCTCTCCTCCCCCCACCAAAAAAAAAAAAAAAAAAGAAAGAAAAAGCTCACTCACTAACCTGCAGCATGAAGGCTACCACAAGAACAGTTATGAAAAGCGTGGCTGTCTCAAAAAGTTGGAAGTTTAAATCCATAGGATGTCCCATGACCCACCCAGCTACCACACAAAAGGGAATCTGCAATTATAGAAACAATTATATAGGATTTAGTGGATACTTAACCCAAATAAGGTGAGAGAAAGCAATATATATAAACCTTTCCCACAAAATAAATAATTGAAAATTCATCTCAAGTTCCTTTGCCCCTAGTATGGACAACAATATGAAATTGGCAAGGTTCATATAACAATTATGCTGACAATGAAGATGTGTGTTTAAGTATTTATAGTAGATCAAACACTTCATAAAACCATTTCAATCTACAAAACTGAGCAAATTGATCAGAAGACTCAAGTAAAAATATTGCATATTATAACGCTACAATCATTCCAAGTTCTGCCACAATCAACAAAGAGGAAAAAGAAGTAGCTCTTCACACATTTTCAGCAACCCAAAAAGAGGAAGAAAAATACACTTCAGCTTACAAAGATCACATCTTAAAATTACAATTTCTGTCTTCTAATTTTTTTTTTTAAAAAAAATTATTACTTTTTGGAGAGGATAAAGCTAAGGGAAAGTTCTTCCAAATTGGAAAAATGTATACATCAATGCAAGAACAAGATGGAAAGGTTGCACTCGGAATGCAACAACATCAAAAAGAAAGACATGATCATTGCTATATTATTTGGAACTTACCCCAAACATTGCTATCTGTGTCGATGAGCCTATTGCCACTCCCAAAGATATGTCCTTCGTAAAACATTTGAATAAAAATTAAACTTTAGTACATCAAAAAAGTATGATTGATCATAGTGGTTTAATTACACTAGCAGGGTAAGCACTTACAAGCTTGTCTTTCATGGCAAACATAACAGCACCTGCATGCTCTGCAGCATTCCCAACAATTGGGAGCAGAATAACACTGATAAATGCTACTGGAATTTTTAATGAAACAGATGCTCCCTGAAGGCATAATAACATATATTGTAATAAAATCTCTGAACAGTATAAATGAATCATACCAATTCCATTCACTATATAAAAACTTACAATATTTTTTAAGAACTTCAAAACTTCTAACATATGAGAAGACATGCACTTAAAAAGAAATGCAAATTATGTAAGAACTTCTAGGAAGGTGAAAAGATTTTTGATGTTTAGAAAAATTATTAGGTTATTGGATTTCCAATGAAAAGAAAAATCCACCAATGATCAATAATAAGTTAGGTAAACACATAAATTTGTAACAAAGAAATAGAAACAGCGTATCCACCCAAGAAAAAAAAAGTTAAGGACTTTTATTTTTAAAAGTTACTCATATCAATATCTAAGCAGACGATATATATATATCACAGGACAAAGTCACCTCAATGGCATCAACTAAATATTCTGAAATGACTGAAATCCATGCAGTCAAAACTGATAGCCATATTATTGATTCCCACTTAGAGATCTCTGGAGCTTCTTCATCATCTGAACGCTCTTCAATCTGAGTCTCCCCCTGAATTTATGCCATTGGTCATATAAAACATCAATAACAAATAAAAGGAGAAATTTGAACAAGCTTTCAAGAGTTTATATAAGAAGTAAATAACTATTATGTCAAAACCTCACTACTCAATGTCAAAATAATTTATCCACATCACTACTCATATCAATCTTCTATTAATATTAGGGCACACATTATGATGTTTCTTCTTTGATCATGGACTGTATCTTCTTAGTGAACCATCAAGAAACTTACTTGCTCTCACATAGTATGAATTATTTGGCAAAATCAAAATAAATTAGAAACATGCTTAAATGGAACTAATACTAATGTATCCTAATATAACATTAACACATATTGTAAGAATGTACAAACTTATCTTATACATGTGAGAAATTTGTTGATCTGATGCAATTATAAGAAACTTACTACAGGTATTCATCCAAAAAAAAAAAAGAACTTAGTACAGTGAGAAATAGCTAGAGAAGTAATTCAAAAAATTCAGCATTAAGTACTAAGCAATATTTTTGAACAAAAGGAAGTCATCGTCCCCACAGATCAATAATATTGTAAAAGATAATATATGAATATCAAGAAATTCAACAGTTATTAAACTTTAACCAATACTGTGTAGAAGATTGATAGGGTATTATATCAATTAACTTTGTATAACGTATTCAATGAAAAAAATTGAAAGCAAAGAGCCCATAAATAACAAAATTGATTCCCCCTGTAAAATATCAAAAGTACCAACCTCACTAACAGGGACATATACATTCTTCTGCCTCCTCAGCTGAAAAACAAGATATGAAGCATATGCTACAAGCATAATACAACTACTAAACCTTGATAAAGCTAACTCAGACGTCCCAAAATGTAACTCTGTGTGTGTAGAATGAAGGACAGCCGGGAATAGAAGGCCCATGACTGCCATCAACAACAAACTAGAGTCCACTGCAACAGCTCCCTACGAAAAGGAATAGAATAATTTAAACCTTATTGTCAAACAAAACATGAGTAATACAAAAGAAAGGATAAATAATTAAATATAATTCTTTTGTTTCAAAGACTAAATATACTCAAATGGTGAAAAACGTACCTTGTTGAACACTTGTTCTCTCTCAAAAAACATAAGTCCACCACCAAAGAATGCACATCCAAGGACTAGCAGCATGTTAGACAAAATTGAGCCTAGTAATGATTGTTGAACGACACGTATCATGCCAATTTTTAGTGCATGAATTGATATTATCAATTCTGTTGCATTTCCAAAAGTAGCATTTAGAAGACCTCCAACTGCAAAGCTCAAAAGAGTGTATCTTAGGTTATCCAAACAGTAAATAATCTGTGCCATATCACAAGGAAAAAGAAAAGGACATCGGAGTTGAATAAGTCAAAATAAAGGGAATGAGGTTTATAATTTAGGCTTCTTTGTAAGCAACTAAACATAGTTCAAGGTATCCATCTATGCTAAAATGCATAGGCTAATACATCCTTGTTAGCATGACTTGGTCTAAATTTGTTGTCCAATGATGGGAAGGATTTCTCCTGATTATTGAAAAGAAAGGTTGATGTATTGTCAAGTCAGCCATCAAAAGCAATATAAATTAACACATAACATGTAGCGATACAAGAGTATGGTAATGACACCCTTGGATACTTAAAAAGCTTGAGAATCTATTAGTTCATACTATAGGTACAATATATTTTTTTTTTGGATGAAATTGAAATTATTGTTCTCTCTTCTTGCAATATCATGTAATAGATCTCAAACTACTGATATAGATTTAAGGTGTAATATGCAATTAGAATTAAAGACCAATGGGACAGAACATTAATATTAATTTTTATCGCATAATATGTAATGAAGCCCCATACGCATTTTGTTAGTTCAATGCTCTAGTGTATGACTTTATGCTTATTTTTTAGCTTTGCAATCATTACTTTTTGATATCACAAAAATCAGCAAATGTTAGCAGCCAAATACTCTGTTACTGGGAATGCTACAAGGCTTAAAAACCATGCACAAAGCTAGGGGGTTCAGAAAAAAGGATAGAAGTTCTATTGAGAGCTTGCATTGCAGATCAATATAAATCACAAATTACCGTTTAATGGAATTTAAAGATATACAAGTTGAGAGGGGAAAGAGACTAATATTTAGGTTGGTACTTAGCAATAAAATTACCTGTAGGTCCAGTAAACCAAGCCAGCTGCCTGCATCAAAACAAGCCCAAGCCTTATTAGTGCTTGTCATTTGTCAATCCCAATACACGTAAAGTTAAAGGAAGTTAGTGAACTTAGAATGCGTTGCCCTCTTCCCTTATCAGGCATGCATGTCAGGCTCTTTTGGAGAGGAAGATTATGATAGACATATTTTCAGTATCCACACACTGTGTAATATTAAATAAGGACTTCACCCCAAATTATAGAGAAGATCAAGAAAGCTTACTCTGTAGCATAACCTAGACGCTCAGCCAAAGGTATAATACCCAATAAGCTTAAAAAGAAGACCCAACCCTGAGATGAAATTGAAGAGAAAAGTGAATAAAGCACAATCATCTAATGATACAAAAGATACGTACAAATGCATAAAAGGTATAAAGGCAACTCACATGATTGCCAGATAGTTTGTCGACCAAGATTGCTAGAGGGCCAAAAGGCATGAGTAAGTTAATTTTGGCTGAGAAGACTACGATCTTTATGCTATCTATCACGCTATTCCTGATAATTTCTTCTGGATAACAATGGTCTGAACTCCCAGCAGATATATGTGGAGCCACATGAAAAGAATGTTTCTTTCTAACAATTGATGTAGGACTCTCTAAGCTCTCATCCTCAAACTCAATGACCGATCTTTCTTCAAATGACCCCATCTGCGATCACCAAGGAAAAAGAAGCAAATGTCTTTCAAATAATATATATGACATAGGAGGAGGAGGAAGAGAAAGAAACGAACCTCTACTGTGGATTGGATCTGAACCATTGGTGTTTTGTTGTTGTGGTCGTGATTATCCATGAGGTGTATCTAGGCCAAAATAACGAGACTAGGAGAGTTCCATCTCTAAGCACGAGCATTACTACTTAGTCACGTTCTTCGCTAATCAAAGCGTAAACCATTGCAAAACAAACTAACCTCGTGACAATTCAACAAATGCAGGTCAAACCCAATTTTTCTTTCTTTTGTTTTTGGTCAAATTGAGAGGTGGGTTTGTTGGTTCAAACCAAAACAATCAACCAAAAAGAATATTTGCATAGCAGTAATGATATTCAGAGAGGCAAAGGTGGGAATTGGAAATATGGAGGAATGACTACGATTCATTCAAGGAACAGATACCAACTATTATGAGCATTAAGCGGTTTGAAGTTGATTGATAAAACAAAAGGAAAAAGAACACATTCCTTGTCCCACAACCACTCGATATCCCGCCATTAGTGCCAGCTACATATTCTATTATCAGATATGATAAATATTTTAAGTTTATTTCTTTTGAAAGCTCGTGAACGTGAGATTTTCTATCTTTCTTTTTCCGTTTCATTCGGAGGACAGTGAACACCCGCGCTCAATTGACTACTAATCTCTCTCTCTCTCTCTCTCTCTCTCTCTCTCTCTCTTTAATGGTCATTTTTTATAGGACACAAGTCACACAAGGACCACATGCTTCCATTTAAATTGGCCACTTTCTTTTTTTTTTTTTGGTAAAAATTAGACCACATTCATATCATATGTCATGCTTTACATAAAGCCTATAAACTATTAGGGTTTGTAATTTTTTACACGATATGCAAATATGACACGAACTCAATATAAAATTAGCGGGTTAGTGTGATACCCATAATTACCTAATAAGAGTATTTAACAAATGACTTAAGTAAATAGATTATCTGTTCCATTTGGAATTAATTTATGAAATGAATTTTAATTTTGAACATGTATAGGAGGAGTTATTATTTTAAGGTATGACGACTAAAACAACAATATATATTGCATGGGTATTTTCAGGAATTAAATAATTGTGGGTTTATGTGATTGTTGGATATATTGTAGGCTTTTGAATAAGGATAATTTTAAGATAAATTTTATGTCATTTAGAGTTAAATTGAGAATGTGATGATTTTTGCAAGCTCTATAGGTTGAGCATTCAAACAATCATTAGGTCTGAGTTTTGCAGGATTTGCTTATGAAGTTATTGAATGTAGTAGGCATTGATTTTGATGTGAGATTAATTAAAAATTTGATCTTGATGTATTATTTTAGAGAACCTCTTTTATCCAGACCTGCTGCAAAAGCCCACTTTTACAGCACCCACTCAAAATTTGACACATGAGTTAAAAATACTAAATAGAATAAATGTGAAAACACCATATTCTTGAACCAAATCAGTTCATCGAGACAAAACAATCAAACCTTGTCAAGAGGAGGAAGTGAAGGAGGCTCTAGAAGACTCTCGTCTAAAAGCTCCTTAAAAAAGATGAGATTTTTGCAATATTTTTTTGATTCTTGACAAAGTTGAAAATCCAGTTTTTTTTTTTTTGTCTCAATTTCTTAGAGCCAACCATTTCTCTGTCTCCTAATGATCCTATTTCCAGAAGAAAAATCCTACCAATTGGTTGCTAAGAAACATCTTGAATACAAGGGAAACAAATGGGCATGTGTTCATTTGCGTTGCAATTAGCATATGGGGAGTCAATATCAAGATTCTAAGAGGGTAAAACAATAAATGCTTTATAAGAAACATCTTGAATACAAGGGGGGAAAAAAAAAAACGCAAACTTCACAAACTCTGTTCATGGCACTTGCTTCTCTCTCAATGGAACTCACCGATTACCAAATTTTAACAAACAAAATTTCAAAAAGAAAATCAAATCTAGCTCTCAAAATTTCATTGTTTGTCTAAAACATCCAATTTGGAACACACATTTCTATTACCCATTTTCCAATCAAAGCAAAACCCATTTTTAAGAGAGAAAGTAGAGAAAAAAGGAAGAAACTTCATTTAAAAGACAGTAGCCTTAGGCGGATTCCGACAGTGGTCTTCGATGGGTTATGGCGACGATGTTGGGTGGAGTAGGCAGGGGTGCTTCAGCCTACAATAGATCCGGTTGGGTTACAAAAAAATAGAAAAGAGGTTTTGTTGATGGTTCTCCTTGGGTCAAAGATCCGGTGTTATCATCTCTATTCTACTTAATTTGTTTTGCTGATGTGTCAAATTTTGATTTGAAGCTATTAAAGTAGGCTTTTACAGCAGGTCCGAATTGAAGTTATTCTCATTATTTTAAGGTTAAAGAATAGAATTATTTGAAGAGGCGCAGTTAAGTAAAAGATCAAATGACCGTTTAAAAGATTAGTAATGGAAAATGGGACATTTTGGTATTTTTACTGAAAGGTACTTTAAAGGATATTTTTGTAATTTAACAAGAATATATTTTAAGGGCAATTTCCTAACTGGGCCCTTAAATCGTTTAATGACATTTAAGTTTAAGGAAAAAAAAAAGAGCAAGAGAATCACGTCTCAATCATTTAATAAGAAAGAAAATCAGTTATATTCTTTAATAACATAGGCCACCTGGCTAACCTAAAAAAACAAATGAAAAAAGAAAAAAAAAGAGATATGCGTGATCTATGAATTTTTATGAAAATGCCATGATATGTTTATAATGATTCATGAAAGCTTTATGCATATGCAATGTTATGGACAAAAGCTCAAAAATGATGATATATATTATGTTGATGTTTATAAAAAAGTATGCACAAAGTTTATGAGCTTTATGATGTTATGTTTATGAAAGAGTATATGCACTATGTTTTCTTCACGGCACCATTATGATAATGTTATGATTGGTACCAGGTATGTTATAAGCTCATTATGATATATGGATAGCATGGCAAATCATATTTTATTGCATGTGTGGGCTATCAGTTGAGACGGTCTTTACCCAGTGAAACTCTCATTCTAGTAGCTCTCTTGTGGTCACAGATTGAGCTTACGGCGGTTCTCTAGGATAAGCCAATCTGCACCGCCCAGAGTTCAATAAATGGAATGGAGTTTGTTAATAATCACTATTAGAATATACAGAAAATAGGTGTCTTTTATGTGTGGAAATATAAAAGACAGAAATAATAGCAGGAGCAAGAGAGAAAAAGAGATACAGGGAATTATGGGTAGTTTGGTGTTAAACATCTACGTCCATCACTCTGAATGGCCCTTAGGGCTAGATTGTGCTTATTGACTTGATTTTATCTACAATACAAAGGTCCCTATTTATAGGGTATATGATGAATATAAGTATGGTAATCAAATCTCCCATATTTGATTACAATCAATTCTAAATAGAGAATATTACAATATCATCCAAATATGAAATATACGAAAAATATAATATATTTTTCGTATATTCTAACATCCCCCCTCAAACTCAAGGTGGAAGATCCTGTAAGCTTGAATTTGAAAATAGAAACAGAATATAAATGCAGTCGAAGTCGGAAGTTGGATCAAAGCGATGCTGGCGAGAAAGGCTGAAAGTGATGACCGACAAAACAGAGACAATCCGTTAAAAGACCCAGAGCTGCAACTAACAATTATGAAAGGAGTAACGGAAACTAGCTGTCAAATCCCATGAAAAGCCGAACCACATTGTGTCACGGCCAAAAAATGGAGACAATCTGTTAAAAAGATCAAAAGCCGTAACTAACAATGATGGAAGGAGTAACAGAAATTAGCCGTCAAATCCCGTGAGAAGCCGAACCACATTGTGCCAAGATTCACCAATGAATTGTGCCGCATATCACAACAAAACATGGCTGAATATGAATCCTAAAATCCAAAGAGCTGACTACGTGCCAAACTTCCAAAAGAGATGTGGTCCACTTTGACCAATTATCAAACTTTTTTTTTTTTTGGTGACGGCTGCAGCGGAAGCCAAGAACGGGGCATAAACAGTGGCTGATAAACAAAGGCCGATGGTGAAGACTGAGTGCACACACTGCCAGAGAAGACAAGAGGCTGGCAGGTGGCCAACGACGGCGGCACGTGACGGCGACGAAGATGGACTGGTGTGGGCCGGTGGTGAAAACTGAGCGCGAACACTGCCGGAGAAGACAAGAGGGTGGCGGGTGGCCAATGGCGGCGACGAAGATGGACCGGTGGTAAGTCCAACTTGGGACAAAACAACAAATGGGCAACAGGCCAAAATCCAAAAAGGGGATTATCAAACTTCTTCTTCTTCTTCTTATTTTTTTCATCTTTTTTTTTTCTTTGCTTCTCTTCTTTTCTTTTTCTCTCTCTCTCTCTCTTTTTTTTTTTTGGCACTTGAAAACGGGGCTGAACCCCAAACAAAAAAGCATCTCTTTGTCTCTCATACCACAGTAACGAGGTCCATGGGCATGGAGGCCATTAGGATGCCGTATAGAATCTGATTGGCACGACGTAGGTTGGTGGCGATGTGGGCTGAGATTGGCTCTCCGGAGATTGGCAAAGGAACGGTGTGATTGGCCTCTGGGATGCCGTGTAGAATCTGATCGGCACAGCGTCGGTTGGTGGCAATGTGGACTGAGATCGGCTCTCCGGAGATTGGCGGAGGAACCGTGCGCTGGGTGGGGCATTCGTAAATTGGTGTGGGCTGCAACGGCGGAAGGCTTGTCTATGATAATCTTGCGGCATTGTGGTTGTGGGTCAGTGGTTGACGGCGCGATGGTGAGTGGATCCTCGGTGCGGTCGTTTATGGGTCGATGTGGTGGCATAGTTTGGAGATGACGGCTGGAAGTAGCTGAACGGTGCTAGCTGGACCGGCGGCGGTGGGCTGACGACAGAGACGCACGACAGGGATGATGCGATGGTTCTGTGGTTGTCACAGCACTAGACTGGAGGTGGGCTGGGTTGCTCGACAGTGTGGACAACATTGATAGTGTGTAGTTGCTGATACCATGCTGAACGGTGTGGGAGAGCGGAGACGACCGAAAAATTGTGAGATCGCCGAAGGAAACGTCAAAGACGTTTATTGAATGCCACAAGAAAGTGGCTCTGATACCATGTTAGATTATGTATGGAAATATAAAAGACAGAAATAATAGTGGAAGTAAGAGAGAGAAAGAGACACAGAGAATTACGGGTGGTTCGGTGTTAGATACCTACGTCCACCACTCTGAATGGCCCTTAGAGCTACATTGTGCTTATTGACTTGATTTTGTCTACAATACAAATGTCCCTATTTATAGGATATAGGATGAATATAAGTATAGTAATCAAATTTCCCAGATTTGATTATAATCAACTATAAATAGAGAATATTACAATATCACTCAAATATGGAATATACGGAAAATATAATACATTTTCCGTATATTCTAACAATCACAATGACTAAAGAAAATTATGAAATTATGTTTCCAAGATTAAATTTCTTATCATAAGTTCCAAAGAAATGCTCCTAATGATTTATTATGACTTGAAAATCAAAATTCTTCTGCATGTAAATGTTTTGGCATATGTTTGGTGTTTACTTATTGGGTTGTAAAACTCTCCCCTTTTACCGGTGACCATTTTTACAGACATTGTTGAGTATGCCCCTACATCACCTATTTAGCTTGTCAAAGGTTTGGAATATTGATGAAATCCCTATATCCGATATAGTTTCTTCATGATCGGCCTATAAATATTTTGAGATATACATAGTCATGAAACTTTGGTATCATTATATTAAAGTTTATGATTAAATAAAAGTATAAAATTTTCCGTGCTGTAAGTTTATTGCCCTGGATTGTTATAAAACGCTTGGTTTTGCGTCCTGTAAATTTACTCAAATTCAATGGGTGACAGTTAGACTTAAAAAATGTGACTCATTTAATTAAATAGATAGAGTTATATAGTTAATCTATATTCATTTTTTTTTTTAAAGTGATCTATGTTCATTTAATTGGTAAGTTAATTTGCCCAAGAGAGTTGACTTCGGAGCAAGTTAGAAGATGGATTCATTTAATTAAATGGATAGAGTTATAGTTGATGTGTATATTCATTTTATGGGTAAGTTAATTTGCCCGAGAGGGTTGACTTCGGAGCGAGTTGAGTTGGGCGGGTGGGTGGGTAAAAATGAGGACCGTTGGAGGTCTTGGCTCCGGAGTCTGAATGAGGATCCCCTGCGCTGCGTAGCAATTCGATTGAGAGGGGAGTCTTGAATTGAGTGCAATTTCCAAAAGAGAAGACGAAGGGACTGTGACCACTTGAAAATTGAAATCATCGATTGCGTGCAAATAAAATTTTTTATTTGATTATGAGAAGCAAGACTCGCCGCGGGGGTAGGCCTAAACCCCCCGCCTCTACTACTACTACCACCGCAACCACTAGGGCACTTCCTCTCCTCCATAATCAGGTTTTTTTTTTTTTGGAAGTATTTTCTACGATATCATTTCTGAATTCTGCTGCGCATATATGCATACAATTTACAAAGAAAAACTCTGAAATAACTAATTTATAAATTCACATTCCACTTTTCGAAAATCGTCAAAATGTATGTGTCTTTTCACAGGATGAAGATTATATGCACAGACTTGTGCCTGAAACCTGTGATGTAGCTCATAATCTGAATGAAGGGACTGTTGATAGTATGGATATAGATTGGGATAAGGAAGATACTTGTATAAGGTGCAATAGAGGTGGAGATTTGTTGGTTTGTAGCGAAATTGGCTGCCCGATTGCACTCCACGACAAGTGCATGTGCTGCAACCCTAAATTCGATGACTTGGGACACTTCTACTGCCCCTATTGTTCGTACAGAAGAGCGATTGTAGAGACTCGACGATTGAGGAAAAAGGCCATGTTGGCAAAGAAAGCTTTGGCGAATTTTATCGATAAAAATGCAGTGGTTGGGAACGGACAGAAGCAGAAAGTTGGGGAATCTCAGAGCAAAGAGCCGAATTTATCGCTACATGTGGGAAATACAAGCAGGCCTGATCACGAGACATGGCAGCGAGATGGTGGAGTCCAGAATGAATCTGTGCAAGTTGAGGAGGATCAACAAAATGAAAGGGGCGATGCAGAGTTAGCCAGCAATCATCAGCATGAGATAGTGGTTGATGATGAGGCGTGCGCAAATACTTCTACACCCGATGCTAGTGATAATGTACATTTTAGAGAAGAAGGGATTACACCAGGGAATGAGCCTCTACAGGATTTCATAGCCAAAGATAAATCCAACGAGGCAACCATATCTGAAGCATGCCGGTCTGAATTTGCAGAAGATGGAGAAAAAATACAAGCAGACGATTCACAACTAATAGAGAACAGTGAGCATGAGGGAATGTTTGAAAAGGAAGACAGTCAACATGAGAGAATTCTTGAAGAGGAAGACGGTCAGCATGAGAGCATGTTGAAAGGGGGAGACAGTCAGCATGAGAGAATTCTTGAAGAGGAAGACAGTCAGCATGACGGAATTTTTGAAGAGGAAGAGCAAGCAGAGGCTTTGAATGCTTGCCATGTAGACGAAGAGATGCTTGCAGAGGGTACAATTCATGCATCAAAAGAAGGATCGCAGGATGGTCTCGAGTTATCTGAGGAAAATCAAGGCGGAACAGAGGATGAAGAACAAATGCAGCCAGAAGCACCAATGGCTCCTTCAAATGCCAGTGTTCAGTTGGAAACTAATGATTCAGACAGGGAGACACTCTCAACACGACATAAAAAAGGGCGTTTCAAACAAAGAGCTCGTAAGAAGGCGCGGCCCCAGAATGTCATTTCACCAAGGAAATCATCCTCTCAGAAAAGTAACTCCCCAGAGAAAAATGCTAGGAAACCAAATGAGAAAGTTACCACCTCCAAGAATAAGAAGGTTTCTGCCTCCAAAAAGCCGAAACAACCCCGAGAGTCGCCTAAGCAATTGTGAGTTATTCATCTAAGTTTATTTTCTTATGAGATTTAATGTGGAGAATGTGAAAATTTGGAGAATAGTAGTTACTGTTTGGCGTGCACAAACAATTATTTGTAAGTTAATTTGCTGTTCTAACATGCAGCACAAAGATGCCTTTTCCTAGTGCGAAGCGAAAGAGACTGTATTGGAGAGCTGAAGAAGAAGATATGTTAAAGGTACGAGTTTATGGGCGTATTCTTGCATGTCATGTCTAGATCTGTGCTTGCTAATGGTTTTGACTTTCAGAGATAGAATCAACAAATATCATTGAGCATGGGATCATTCTAGTTGATATTACTAACACCCTTCCCTTTAATCAGATTTCTCTTTTTGCTGATTTTGTAATCTCTCTCTTTCTCCGTTTAATATATATATATATATACAGGACCTATGGACATAAGTATCATTTCTATGTATATTTGCTCTTTGTGACCCTAATGATAGAAAACCTGGAGAATCCACTCTAATAAAATCATATTAGCATTTGGTGCAGGCTTGGAAATCTAAACAGGTTAATTTATATTGATACAATTTGACAGCATACATGCAGAGTGTTAATATACTTAATAGTAACAGAAATGAGAATAGAACATAAATAAAAGATTGATTTGACAACCTGTGAGTGCTGAATTTCTTCATCCTCTTCATCATCTTCTTCGAGTTCCACTTCTATGACTATTTCCAGTTTGTTTCTAAGTTATGAAAAATTCTCAGCAAAGCGAAGGTCACTAGTTCAAATCTCTCATTCCCCTTCCTCCTCCCGTTGGGGACAAAAAATTACTTATAAAAAAAAAAAAAAAAAAATTCTCAATGATATTTTGTATGTGAAACTGCTAATCAGTAAGGCTTGTTTGGAATTGTTTTCTGAGAATAGCTTTCCGTTTTTTTTTTTTTAAAAAAAAAAGAGAACAGAAAACAGTAAAAAAAAAATGCATAGCAAGAATATTTTGAAAACTGTTTCTAATGAATTATTCTTGAAAACAGCTTGGTTTCAAAGAACATCAAAATGACATTCACTAAAGGATGATATATTTCTGTTCATCAGGGTATAAAAGTTGCAGTTTATTAAACCTGAGATTAGAATTATAGGTTAGTATAGAAAGAGAGAAACATGCCTGAGGTTCAATTTCTCTGACTTGTTGGCATCTGAATTTTTTAAATACTCTTATGTTGCAGGAAGGAGTGCATAGGTTTTCAACTTCAGCGAAGAAAAATCTCCCTTGGAGGAAAATTTTGGAATTCGGTCACCATATATTTGATGCGACTCGTACACCAATAGATCTCAAGGATAAATGGAAGAACATGATAGCTAAAGATTCTTCAACAATTTTAAGAAGATGAACCTAATACTTAGGACGTGTGACGAAGTATGTGATTATGTTATTTCAGTCTAGTTATATTTTGATAGAACTTTATTCCATTTTCTGAACCTTCTGCAGGAACAAGCCCGTTTCAGGGTTAGAAGATACGTGTTCTGTTAATTCTCTAAATTCCTAATTAGTTCATTTTCTAAACAACCTTACTTGTGGTTTTGGTTTTGCTCTATTGCCAAGAGTTGTATCTCCTGATACTAACAAATCCAGAATGAATATAAAGGTATACAAGGTTGGATGCTTTTAAGGAGTAAAAACTGTAAATACCTTTAGCTGAATTTGTTCTCAGGACTCTCTATTAGCCTCAATGTATGACTTAATATACAATGTACTACATTGTCTCTTATTCGACCATGATATAACTATAATGTCAACTCTTAATGTGGTGGAGATACTTATTTGAGGAAACCATATTGTAGTTGACTAGATGTAACAATCCCTTTCATATATGCTTTTTTCTGGGTTGGGAAGGATGTGGAGCAAATGGTTAAACTGAAGTTTGAGTGTTTTTGCAATCAAGGTGACAAGGGGCATGACAGCAGCATCTAGCAGGGTCTCTTTCCCCACAGTTTCTACACTTGTTTTTGATGTCTAACTGCATTGCGTGTATAATACTAGGAAGACCTTTTGGATGATGAAAGTTGTCTAACCTCATGAAATATATCAAATGTGTTTGTTTGTTTGTTAAGGTAGGTATTGCTTTTTATAAGATGAAGAAAGAATAAGCAAGCGAGGATGACCAGGTTAGAACTTACGTTTACCGTACAACCGTAACCAAGCATTTTGGATGGAGGAATACACTGAGGT
Source organism: Betula pendula (assembly GCA_900184695.1). NCBI lineage: Eukaryota > Viridiplantae > Streptophyta > Magnoliopsida > Fagales > Betulaceae > Betula > Betula pendula. The sequence continues at coordinate 503,000 of FXXK01000244.1, read as the reverse complement.
TTTATAGGTTGGAGATGAATAATCACAGAAGCTGTAATAGGAACTCCAAAATTGTGAAGCTGCTAGCATGAGGTGTACAGTTAATAGTAATTTACGTGAACAATGTAGATGTAGAGGAACCTGAATTCTGTCGGTGGCCCCAAATACATAATTTTCTTACGAAATACGATTTTTCGTTTTCTTGTTTATTTCTTTATTCATTATCATCTACGGAGGCGGTTCTGTTCATTTACTTTTTAGTCCCGATTAGACTATTTAATAATACCACAGAATATTTAGCTGTCAAGTTGGGACTGCAGTTCAAACAAGATTACAAAAGCAGTATTTTTTTATAATAGCGGATCCTTCCCACTCAAGAGAAAGATCTAGTAAGGGAAACATGCTATTGGGAATACTATTAAAGAATCTGGTTGAAGCAGCTCGCCGTACTAGATTATGAGTGCGAAGGTTTGCGCTTATGTGAACCTTGGAAACTAAACAGGTTCTGAAGGAGGTAAGTACTCGAAGATATTTGAGAGAAGAGGAGCGATATTCTAATTGGTGGTCAGGTAACTGTGTTGAAAATTTGAAATGACGCAATCACATATAAAAAGTCTCTTTCCAAGATGACAGTCAATCTGGTGATCCCATGTTGAAATGATTACCAATAGAGAGCTGTTGGGATATGCTTCTCCCAATGTCGAGTCACAAGGGGTATAGGCCATCGTCCTTCCAAATATAATGGAGCCCTCGGAATTTTGAACCTACAGCTGCACTAACAGATAAAGTCTCTAATTGCAATGTCAAAATTTAGTTTAGTTTGTCCTAAAGGAGGGGTGGATGGGTGGAATTCCATACTCTGAGGTGCTCAGAAGTTTGAGAGTGTTTAAAGGCCAGGGGGAGAGTGTGAGAAATGGCATTAAAGAAAGATGTATGTAGGTGTGAGAAATGGCATTAAAGAAAAAGATGTATGTAGGTTTCAGGCGCAGAGTTGCAAAGAGGGCAAGATAAGTCCTGGATCAAAGAGAGATAGCAAGAAAGGATGGAATGAGTGGGTATTGGGGGGTGGGGGGGAACATGCAGACATTTATAGACAAGAGCTTCTTATTCAAGTAGAAAAAGACTTTTACAAAATAACCTTTGAGGGTCTCTTCCTCTATTTATACATTACATTATACTACTGGGAAATATACATCATAATTAGAAATTAAACAGAGCCTCGTGGAAGCAGACTCCCTATAACAGCTTCTGAAACCAATAACTAGGAACAAGTTTCCGTAGTCGGCAAGAACCGGTAAAAGGCGCTTCTAGATTACGGTTCCACCGGGAATCAAGGCATCCTTGATCACCGTGACAATCCCGCTCTTAATGAAATACCCATCCGTTTCCCTTGCTGCTTCTTGCACATTGTCGCTATTGATAATCTGAAAAATAAATCTTTCAAGTAATTAAGGCATCCAGCAAAATGAAAACAAGAAAAAAGAAAAAGAACAAAAGAAGACCAAGAGGAAAACAGAAGAAAAGCATAAATGATGAGCACAAGATTTGCATAGAGTGTGCATGTGGAAATTTTGAAGCTGAAACTGGGTCAATTTCAATTCTTCGTTATCATTTTCAATAACAATTTAATGTATTTTCTTGCTTAGGAGGCAGTAAATTTAATACCTAAAAATTTCACCTGAAAGTACCTAGGAACTCCAAGAACAAAGTTAAAAAAACACAAAACAGAGTGAAAAGAGGCATAAAAACATCTACGAGGCTTCATAGTAGAAACAACTTCAAAGACTCATGGTAAGTTGATAAGATCATAACCTTCACGTTGTCCCCAATTCGAGCATTCTTGTCAATTATAGCTCTCTTGATGTGAGAGTTCTTGCCAATACCTATTGGAACACTACCCTTTGCAGCTAGAAACCTCCTGTCTGCATCCGTCTAAAGAAAACCAATAACAAATTTACAATTATAACCAGTGTGTTACTCAAGTCCATTCAACTCCAATATCATATCGCTTATAAAAAAAATTAAAAAAAAACCACGACATTTATGGGGACAGCTATGCAGTGACGAACCGAATATTAAAAAAACATTAACCTTTAAATTTGTTAAAAAAAAAAATGCCAGCTTTTTTTTCTCAACTTTGGCCCCTAAAAAAATTTCAATGCAGTCCAACCCCCTAAAGTTAAATTCCTAATTCCGTCCCTGCAGCTACTTATCTTGATTTATACAAAAAAGGATTTAAAAAAAAAAAGGATAAATCACATCTCAACTTAAAAGATAAAAACAACAGGTTGTAAATCCTTTAACAGGTATTACCTCATAGTAATCAGCTCCCATCAATAGCGTGTCTTCAATGATTGCACCCTCTGATATGCAAGACCGAAGCCCAACCACAGAATGGTGAATTTTACAATTCTGCATAAGGATGAAAAGGAGTGTAAAATTCCCATAAATTATTTGGTCACCAACATTAATGCCGCAATAGAAAAAATAATACATATACTATATATATATATATATATATATATATATATATATATATATATATATATATATATATATAGTTTGTCAAGCATTGAAAAGACAAAGAGACGAGAGTATGATGCAATGAAGATCCCAGAAAATACAACCTCTTAGCAGGTCGCAAAAGCAACATACCAATAACTTACCTTTATTACACAACCCTCGCCAATAACACTATCCGTGACATCAGCATCAAGCATTTTGGATGGAGGCAAATACCGAGGTTGGGTGTAGATGGGAGATGAACGATCATAGAAGCTGTAATGGGCAGTCCAGAGAGAAAGTCAAAGTCATGTAGACATATCAAATTCTAATATCAGGGTGATAGCATGACAAAACATCAATAGGTGTACAAAAAATATGTAACATCCACGAACAAAAAAAAAAATCTAGAACAAGAACTACCTAAAATCTGGCACAGGCTTCTTGGTGATCCCCAAATTTGCATTATAAAAAGCCTCAATTGTTCCAATATCTTCCCAGTAACCATCATACAAGTAAGCTTGCACCTACAGAGGTTAAGAAGTTAAAAAATATTAATCCTCTGGGAGTTGCAACTCTGGAGAAGTGGAAGCAGAAACAGAGGCAAAAAAAATAATTCTCCGTATTGAATAACCTCCTGCAAACCATAGTGCATCAATTTTTCATGCAAAAGTTTCCATATCAAGCATTTCCCCTCAGTTCCTAGAATGAGATGTTTGCAACCATCAAATAAATATTAGAATATATAATGTAGCTCAAATTGCTGATCGTACACATAGAATTCACTAGAACTTGAGAAAATACTACTGGTTTTGCGTCTAACTGAGCACACTTTCCAGACTTTTGCAGTATGTGCAAGCCTATCTATGATGGCCATACAGTACTCATAGAGAAGGATGGCCCTATAAATTCATACCGCACACCCTTAAGCAGGATTGCTTCAAGATAGATAAATTAGGAAAATAGACAACTTCTTTTCCTTCTTCATTCTATTTGATAAAGATAAAATGATGTAGTTGAGAGGAAACGATGAAACATACTCTCATCCCAATGGCAGTTGCACCGGGAATAACTTCACTTCCGAAATCATTGGCTCCAGGGAACTTGTTTCGAAGCAGATCCAGCATGACATTTTTGCTGACAACATAAATACCCATACTAGCAATGTAAGGCATTTCCTTTGCTCTCTCATCGTCGAGACCCAAGATAGTAGTATCAACCCTCATGGCTTTGAGCTGGTCTCCTTTGGGCTTCTCGGCAAATTCAATGATGCGGCCTTCTTCATCAATCTTCATCAAACCAAACGCAGTGGCGCGCTTCTCATCCATGGGCAGTGCGGCCACAGTGATGTCGGCATCGGTTTCCCTGTGCGCTTGGATGAACCTCTCATAATCCATTCGGTACAAATGGTCCCCAGCAAGGACCAGGAATTCCAACACGTTGTGCTCCTCAAACAGCCACAAGTACTGCCTCACGGCATCAGCAGTACCCTGTATATGTAGGTGGTATATAATAAGTAAATCTGAAGCGAAAATTCCGATTTGATCAAAACAAACAATTATGTCTAACTCAAATCATTCATAATCATAATTTTGGGAGGATGAAAGAACGCAAGAAGTGACCTGGAACCAATTGGGATTCTCGGGGCTCTGCTGGGCAGCGAGAACCTCCACAAAGCCCTCGTTCTTGTAACCGCCCATGTTACTTGCATAGGCACGGGAGAGGTGTCGGTTGAGAGAGGCGGAATTGAACTGCGTGAGCACATAGATCTTGGAGACGTTGCTGTTGAGGCAGTTGCTCACCGGGATGTCTATCAGCCTGTAGTTCGCTCCCAGAGGAACCGCCGGCTTCGCGCGCTTCTTCGTCAGCGGGTACAACCTCGTCCCTGCTCCGCCGCCCAGAATGATCCCCAGCACACTCTGAATAATAATCACATTCAATCCAATTAATTGAGCTCGCTCGGATTGATTAATTAATTAATTACAAAGGCAGAGTGAGAGAGAGAGAGCGAGAGAGAGAGAGAGAGAGAGAATAGGACGGACTCGGCTAGCGTCGGGGGTCGAGGCAAGTCTGGGAGTTTTTGGAGTCGGAAACGGCTTTGGGAGAAACCACCGTCGGAGCGGTGTTTCTGTTGCGGCGACGGACGACTCTCGAAGCGGCGATCCTGTGGTCGCCGCTGCAGAGCTGAGAAGCCGAGAAGGAAAGACTTCTCCGACTCTCATTCGATGACGAAGCGTTGGATCCGTTGGAGGATGGCACTCTCAGCACTCTCATCGCTGCCATGGACGCCATTTTTTTTGCTTCAGTCAGGTTTCCCACTCTCACTAGATTTTCAGTGGGGACTGGGAGGGACTATTTGTTCATTTCATTGGTTTATTCTGTTTTGGCAATGGGAGAGATGCGGTCTCGGGATTCGTATAGGCCACTCGTTTCCCTTGATATTACGCAACGGACCTTACCCCTTCCTCCTCAGATTTCGCACCTGCTCTCTCCTTTGGTTGGCTGGCTGCACCTTCAGGACAGAAAAGGGTATTTCAGGCATTGCGCGCGCTTTATTAATGATTTTCATGAAGATCGGAGAGCAAAAGAAAGAGTCAGAATGAAAAAATCTTCAATCGTGGGTGATGTCATATCCTGATTGGATCGCTAAACGCCATGCTCACATGACCCAACACGTTCAGCACCGTCCTTTTCATCCTGCAAAAAACAAAACTTCTAATCTTATTCAAATGTTTATGGATCGAGCTTGAAATCGCATTCCAAGGCCCAATTTTTTAAAGCCCATCTCATCTGATCTCGTCGTGGGGGAGGGCAACTTTGAACCCAATGCGTTCTATTATTATATCATATGCCTCGTCCAACTCCCATCTTAACTGGGCCATGTCCGCCAACCCTCCTTGCAATTGCAGGTGACTTAAGTACACTATGGCCATTAGGCCCAGTACTAATATTTCCTTATTATACTCTCTCAATGGGCCTCTCTCGCAGGATTAATATTTCTTTCTTTTTGGCATTGGTAGGGCCTAGAGGTAGAGCGAGAATTTTCCATCATTGGATGCAAACTCTAAATACATAAAAGAAATCCAAGTTCCTGGATTGACATAGTTGTAGTTGAAGAGAGATGATTTAGACACTAGTTTAGTTTCAGTTTACGAACAGAGTTGTTAGAACAGTTTCTAGTATAGCAAATACCCGAATTGAGTGCGTCTTGGATTTAATGGCTCAAGAATAAATCTCCTAAGAAAATAAGAAAAAGATTAAAAGAGCTTGCTAGAACGTGTTAACGGTGGATAGCTCTAATGCCTAACTCAGTAAATCATGGTAGAGTTTAAGTATTCACTTTATGTATACTAGAGAATTCTATCTGGTATTTTCATTGTACTCTTTCTTTATAGACCTTTTGCATCGACGGGATTCCCTTTTTCCAAGGATTGGTGATTCCTTAGGATTTGCATGTTTGTTAAGTGATTTTTTCTGTTGTACCAGTGATTAGGGTTCCAGGTCTTCTGAGATATTTGAGATTAGGGTGCAAACTCGATGGCCTTTGCTTATTTCCTAGAACGATGTTGTAGATTTCACTCGTGTGAATCCCGAGACTATTGGCTTACGATGTTGCCATCTCGAGACATCCGTGTGTTGCTAATTTGGGTTTTGATTGGATTTTTTGTTGGCCCATCAGCTGTTTATGGACTGTTCAATTGGATTGGGCCATTTGGGCCTCCCAGTCTGTATGTTCTACTTGGGTTGTAAAGTCGAGTTATTTCCCAACAAGAGTAATACACCACATACTATACTCTTATTTTATCGCTATTTTATTGGACTAATATGACAGTGCCTATCAACTTTTTATTTTTTATTTTTTATTTTTATTTTTTAATGTTTTTATTTTTTATTTTAAATAGAACTAATCTAAGAATTGATGGATACAACCACATTAACTCATAAACTGAATTTGTAGTATGTAACATTACTCTTAAATATAATACTTTGATATCTCCATCAAAAAATGATCTAATAAATGGTAACATTACTCTTATGTGTGTGTATATATATATATATATATATATGGACACAAATTTCCTCCAATTCGGGTTGGAGAAATTTATTCCAATCCTTTAAAAAAAAGACAAAAATTATAAAAAATTTGAAAAAAATATATTTTAACCCACTTATGAAATACAAGAAAAAATAAAGCAAAAAAAATTTAAAAAATCATGTATACAATCAATGTTACGAAAACAAAAAACAAAGCAAAAAAATTACTTTTTTTCCTTTGTTTTAAGTGGGTTGAAATTAGTTGTATATATGATTTTTTTTTTAATTTTTTAATTTTGTTTTTCTTGTATTTTCATAAGTGGATTGAAATATATTTTTTTTCAATTTTTTTTATAATATTTGTTATTTTTTTGAAGGAGTTGAAGCAAATTTCCTCCGACCCAAATTGAAGGAAATTTGTATCCTATATATATTTCAGTGAATGATTGTGTTCTATTGGTCAGGATCATTCAAAATTAAGTAATTTTAGCAATTAAAAAAAAAAACACAAGGGTTGGGCATAAGATGATTATGTGAATTTGCGTCTTCTGCCTTGTTTATCTTTGTAACCCCACCGGCCACCTATAAGGCTATAATTACTAATTAGGGTCAAAACTCCATACCACACATATATTGCCTTTTCCTAATCGCACGCACGCACGCACGGGTGACACCCTATGAATAATCCCTTTTTAAAAGAAGTTGTCCCTACCGGCGACCGGTAATGATTAATCTATGCTCGATCTGGGTCTGGGACCACATGGTTGCACGTGCAACTACCACTAATTAAGATTGCCATCATAACTCCTCTCTCGACTTTGTTTACGCACAGAAGGCATCCCCTTGTCTTGACATTGGTCCTTACTTTTTGTATTGAAGAATATAAAAATAGTTTTCCATATTGCTAGGTTCATCACTTCATCTTCTTGCATGAATAATTTTATAAAAACTTTTTGGTTATAAAATTTAGTCGCATATATATATTCTAGATTTTTGGTTATAAAAACTTTTTACCAGTTACTTTTTTCTTTTAAAAAAGCTCAATTATTATTTTCATTTTTTTATGAAAGAAATATTTTTGGAAGAGGGTATGAGAGGTTTTTTTTTTTTAGTTTTTAGTAGGGGGGGTTCCATTTGGAGGAGGGGGGATGATGAAGAATTTGATGGCATAGAGAGAAGAAGAAGAAGAAGAAGAAGAAGAAGAAGAAACTAGTGCTACAAATTAATAAGGGTAACCTACTACTAATAAGAATAATAATGGTTTATTGAGCACCGACAACACGTTATTGGAAGTAATGATGGCTAACAAGCGGATTAAGGTGATGTGTGGGGAGGATAGTAGGAGAGTATCATCATGCCTACTAATTGTCACCCAAAAGATTGGAAATACTTTTTTTTTGCCGTTTGGAAGGGTCAACCAATCAACACAAATTGTGGGGGCGACACTCGAGAACCATCCAAAATGCTATAAAATTCTACAACAGCACCCTATGGATTTTTCTTTGGACGTTTTCATATATACATAAAATGCTGGATTTAGGATTATTGATAGGATCTTGTACTCTAATTAAGTACAATTAATTATTCAACAGATGACCTGTCCTCTTCTTAGTTATAAACATTGATAAAGCTTCGATGATCTTAAAGGTATGGAATAAACAAAACATTGAGACCCCTTCCATGACACAGCTTATCGATCGCCTCAAAAAATGTGTGATAGAGAGAGAGAGAGAGAGAGAGATATGTAAGACTCAAAACGCCTTACCTGCTTTGTTAGATAAGTATATGTATAGGGTAATGTAATATATTGTAAAAGCTTTATACTAATTTTTTATCAATAAAATGATAAAAGTTTCACCAAAAAAAAAAAAGTCATGTTAGAGATTAAAGGTATAATTTATTTAATTAAATATGTTAGGTTAAAATTAACTCATATATAATTGTATATCTATTGGTGGCTGAGCCATATGTAGACTGGTGAAGGCACAAGTCTTTAATTTTTTTTATATATATATTTAAGTTGGGAGAAATTTTAAAGTGATTAGTTAATGGTTCTCCTAAAAATCATCCACTTAGCTTCACACTATATATATATATATTTCTTTGTGAGTGTTTTTTGGCAAATATTATTTGTATACTTTTAAAATATTGTGTTTTAATTGTAGGATTTATGCATATGTCCATCCAAATCATCCACCTAATTTTATAATCTAAATATCATGCTTTTGGTAAATGGTACTTAAAGTCTTAATTTGCTAACATATTCACTTTTCATGAAAATTTGTTTATGAATGATTATATAAGAATAAAATAATACAAATTTGTGTTCAACAACCGTACAACACAAACATAACATGATTTTTCATGAAAGCATCTTGACACTTTTATAAAATTCAATCTTGATACATTTATAAAATTCGATAACTATACTCTTTATGATATACATATTATGTTATAAATACTTTATTTTTATTTTAAATTCTATTTATCATTTTTTTTTTATATAGTAGAATTATATTATATAAAGAGAAAAAAAAAATTATCTTGTCAACATTTTAATTCGTCCCTTTCCAAGGTGAATTCTTAATATGGTTCAAATTTGACACTCAAACACAAATGACTACTTTTAGTTAAAACTGTGATTCTATAATGTAAAAACAATGCTCTGTATATAATGCACGAATGTCGCTAAGAGTATAATTTCAATTTGAACATAATTCCATGGCGTGCATGGGATCAGCTTTTGTTCTGTGCTTGCACGGATGGAAGAAGAAAGAGGGGCATGCAGTACGCAGGGTAGTTTCAACTTACATTTTTGTTTTTGGTGCAACATCATCGTCTGTTTTTAGTGTTGGCAGAGGAATAGAGGATACGTGGACGAGAATGGAGTCAAAAATTTTAAAGATGAAAACAAGTTGTACTTGGTCCAACTGACATCATGATCTGCTACTGCCCTGCATGCATCTTGAACGATGTGTACAGTAAAGTGAGAGAGAGAGAGATGGATGTCTTTTACGTCAAAGATCTCAGAATCATCCTTTGAAGTTTAAACGTTAAACATTTTTTTTTTTTTAATTCTTTTTGGCAAATGAGTTAATGGTAAGCATGGCAACTAGCTAGTTTAAGAATATTTTGTTCAACTCTCTCCTTTTCTATATATATATTTTTCATTATTGCAGAAGAATAATAAGATAAGATAAAAACTTTCCAATAACAAGTGTTTTGAGGTCGACTTCATGGTCTCATGATCAGATTCGGGACGCAAGCTATTTAGATCGATGAACGAGTTGTTTTAGTTTTTCTTAATTGACTTTTGGGCCAACCTAGCTCGCTAGCTAGTTAATTAAACACACACACACAAATAAAAACAAAACAAAAAAAGTCTTGCTTCCTCTTCTTCTATGTCTTTAATTTGATTCCACGAGTGAAATGATAGAAAGAAGGAAAATGGTCCCTAGGAAATAATACTATATTGAGTATCCCAAGAAGAATATATTGCAAAATGTGCTTTGACTCGGTGGAATCAGGATTGCCCCCATGGCCATGGCATTCAAAAATCTTCATCCTCAATAATCAAAATATATTCCTTTTCTTTTTCATATATTTATATATATATATTTCTTTTTTACTTTAGCACTTTTTTGTCTTCGATAAGAAAATATATACATGCCCCAGTCAAATCAGTGGACACAAACACGGTCTTGATTGATGGTAGCTAGATGACAGCTTCACGCCCTCACGGGCGATTCTATCCTCGTGGTATTTGTTAGAGCATTTATATTGAGCTTAATAAATATTTAGTTAAATTTTAATTAAAATATTATTTTTTTTATTTTAATTAATAATTTTTTAAAAAAATTTACATCTGGTTCAATATTTTAGCTAACAATTTTTATTATTTTATTTAAATATTTATTTTTTATTCTTTCTCTAACAATCATATTTTTGAAACTTTATCATTTTTTAACGATCACATTTTTTAAAATTCATTTTTTTTATAATGGTCATATAAATATAAAATCTTTTTCTAACGGTCTTTTTAAAAAAAGAAAAAAAAAACTGAAGCATTCAATGCCAAATTTCTAAACTAACGATTATATTGTTCTAAAAACAATATAAAATAGAAAGTATTTAATACACCATTTCAATAAAATTCACGTAAGATTGAAGAAGAGAGAAGGCGTAGGAAAAAAAGGAAAGAAGAGAGAAGAAGGAGACGCGTGAGAGAGAAAAAAAAAATTATTTAGAGAAGAGATACTAAGAGATTATTTTATTAATTAAACTAATACATTGCTAAGCACACTTTGCTGAGCACTGTAGCTAATTACAAAAAATTTGGATATTTTGTTAAGCCCAATGTAGGGTTTTTTTTTTTTTAAATTTTTTTTTTTAACTATTTTATTGAGTCCAATATAAATACTTTTATAATTATATAATAGCTAGCTAGTTATCTGTCAATAATATTATATTCTTAATCATAATTTACTCCGAACATTTTCAAATATTAATTACGGGGGCAATCAATCGTTATCTTTGAGTTCATCCTCATAGCAAGTGTTCCTCCGGTCAAAGAAACTTAAGAAAGTGGCAATGAGCCTTGACCTCCTTTCCGCACCTGAGCCTGAGGGGGAGTGACCAGTGCCTATCACGCAGAGCAAGATGTAGACAATAAAAGAATATAATAATAATCACAAAGACATAATTAGTTAAGGCCTGAGTATATATATGATTAGAGAAGGGGAACAAGTGCTAGCTTCACAACCCAAATATATTTCATTGTCTCCTACCCATCCTGGCCTACAATATCTCTCCTTTTGTGCTTAAGAATTTTTCCCTTTCAACATATTTGGGGCCATTTTAACAAAATATGGGTGAGATTAAAAAGAAAAAAATTCTTGAAATACCAACATTACAAAAATTAAAAATTCGATATTACATTTGCAAAAACATTGGAGGTAAATGAAATAAAAACTTCCCTGATCTCCACCGGCATTGAATTCAATAAAAAAAAAAAAAAAAAAAAAAAGAAGGTAAATACAGACATGCATTTTAAAATTGCTGGTGGTTTCAGATTCCAAGACGATGAGAATAGAATGGATGATGAGTACTTGATCCCTGAATGTGGAGCATTAAAGCAAGCTAGTAGTAGTAAGCAAGTAGTGGGGCAGGCTACTATTTCAGAGTTCATCCTCTATGTTGACAATTTGTCAAATGCTTTATTTTTCTTCTCGTCCCCATGGCTGAATTAATCCTACGGCACTCTTTTTATTTTGAGGAAAAGAGTGCATGCATATGTGTATAGGGGTTTTCCATGTGCATGCATGGGTCTCGCTCGTCAATGTAGTTCCATCATCTGTTGGGTTAGACAAAAAAATAAAAAGAAAAAAGCACAAAAGAAAATATTAAATACAACAAATCAATGTGCCATTCTGTAATTCATTCATGTAGCAGCTAGCATCAAGTGCGTTGAGATGGAGGGGCTCCAATCTGGTCAATTTCAAATGAGTATTAATTGAAACATAAGAAATTATAAATTCAAATAAAAAAGAAGCATAAGAAATTATAATGTAATGATCATTTTTCTTAATTCATTTGGTGATAATACAGGAATCATCAATTTTTTTTTTTTTTTAAAATTTATAATTCAATTTCATTTTAACCAAATTTCATAAAATATCCTACGTGCCTCTAAAAAATATTTTTTCCAAAAAACTTTTTGCTTTTTTGGACAATCAAATAAAAAAAAAGGTATTGATCGTCTTTCCAGTAGAGATGGTTGGCCACCCCAACAAAATTTTTAGATGTGATCATATCACCTACAAAACTACCCAAAGTGGGGTGTGCATGGTGGTGAGACCACCCCCAAAGCTTCTATTGGAGTGGCCAAGAATTAATTAATTTTTTATTTTTTTTTTTAGTGCCAAAGATTATTGTTATTTCTAAAAATTAGAATAGTTTTTAGATAATGATTTTGTTTGCCGGGAATAATTATTTCTTATTTTAGAAAAATAATTATTCTATAAAAATAACTATTTATAGTAATGACTGCACAATCAAATAAAAAATAACTATTCTATATTTTTGGGTCTATTCCTACGAGCTCAATGCACCTTAAAGAGAGTAATGTATCAATACATTGTAATTATATGTAAACCTTGACGTAAATTTAAGCTCATTAGGGTAACAAATCCATTTAATTAATTAATACAAATTCCTAGTTTCAACTTATAACATGTAATCAAATATTACTTGCACACTCTCTCTTCCTTAATTTTCTGCGCACCTAGTACTAGCTAGCACCATATATAGGTCTTAGATTCTAGACTAGCTATCTGGGTCTATACATAGGTGGACTTCATTTCCTATGAGCTGATAAAGATGTTTTTCACTGACTGTAATTATCTGTCGTAAAGCCTCTTTACTTTCCTCCTTCGGTGTTGATAAACATAAAAAAAAAAAAACAGGTTTTGTTTTGTTTTTATTTATTTTTTTTTCTCTCTCTCCAGAGTCTATATATATATATATACAGCTAGCTAGCCGAGGCTGAAAGAAAAAAACTTTTCTTCCATGGCCGGAGGTTTATGGCTTGTTCTTATAATAATTGGTACGTTCGGATTTGTGTTGGGTTTGATTTTGAACCATTTCTTACCAATGTTGTTGAGGCTTGGTCCTGTCCCAAGAGGGAGTTTTGGTTGGCCTATTCTTGGTGAAACGCTTCCTTTCTTGAAGCCTCATCCTTCTAATTCTCTCGGGGCCTTTCTCAAAGACCATTGTTCTAGGTACGTGAGCAAATTAATAAGAATTTTATTTTGTTTAAAAACCTATGAATTATTATATATATGTTTTTTCAGGTATGGGAAAGTGTTCAAATCACATCTGTTCTTGTCTCCGACGGTGGTGTCGTGTGACGAGGAGCTGAACTATTTCATACTTCAGAATGAAGGGAAGCTGTTCGAGTGCAGTTATCCGAAACCCATCCATGGCATTCTCGGCAAGGCCTCCATGCTTGTGGCTGTGGGTGACGCTCATAAGAGGCTTAGAAGCGTCGCACTCTCCCTCACCACCATTACCAAATCCAACTCTGATTTCCTCAATCACATTGACACAACTGCCATCGGTTTACTCCATTCCTGGAAAGATAAATCACAAGTCATCTTTTGCCAAGAGGCCAGAAAGGTATCATTATATCATCTTATATATTTAATTGGACCAACTTTTAATTAATTATTTTCTGTTTAATTTTGACTTTTTTTTTTGGTTGCACATATATGCAGTTCACATTCAATGTAATAGTAAAGCAGGTGTTAGGTTTAACCCCAGATGAGCCACAAACTGGCAGAATTCTCCAAGATTTTCTCACTTTCATGAAAGGGCTCATTTCCTTGCCTCTCTATATTCCCGGAACTCCATATGCAAGAGCCGTTCAGGTCCTGCACCTAAATTAATTCTTTATTTTCATTTGTTCTAGAGAAGAGAGAAGATAAGAAAGGAAATTAATTAATTAATTATATTATATTGACCAACTTTTTGATATTATATTGAGCAATGTGTCTTTACAGGCTAGAAGTCGGATATCCTCTACGGTTAAAGCAATTATAGAGGAAAGGAAAAGAAATTCAGAGAATTCTACAACTAGGAGTGATTTTCTTGAGATACTTCTGCGTGTTAATAACTTATCTGAAGAGGAAAAAGTGAGTTTCGTTTTGGACTCCCTTTTGGGTGGCTATGAAACCACCTCTCTCTTAATGGCCATGGTCGTTCATTTTCTAGGTCTCTCATCTCCTGCTTTTCAACAGCTCAAGGTATATATATAACATTTCCCTCAAGTTATGCATGCCTACTTCTTGTTCCATAAACTCAATTGTTTTTATTTTATATATATATAATTGGTTTCCTGTTAAATATATAGGAAGAGCATCAAAAAATAAGAAGCATGAAGCAGACGGGTGAGAATTTGAACTGGGGAGATTACGAAAGGATGAAATTTACTCAAAATGTAACTACTTTATGTCGTGTTACCTTTTTTTTTTTTTTTTTTGGTCTGATATACTTTAAGGCGACAGACGTTTGCAAAGGATAAGATTTTATCACTTTTTTTTTTTTCCTCTTCAAATGTACGTATACTTATTATATATTGTTTTGATTAAGGTCATCAATGAAGCTCTTCGATATGGGAACGTTGTAAAGTTTGTGCACCGAAAGGCTCTCAAAGATGTCAAATTTAGAGGTAATATATATATGTATAATGAAATGTATACACACTTTACCCACAATCGATCATGCTTGCATGAGCTTTTTCTAGTGTCTTATACTTTTGTGATCTGTATTGAAAAAAGTTGTTCTTGTTTATTTCGTCTTACAGATTATCTAATTCCATCTGGTTGGAAGGTCCTACCTGTATTTAGTGCAGTTCATTTAGACCCAACTCTTCATGCAAATGCTTTCCAATTCCACCCTTGGAGATGGGAGGTAATTACATGAAACTCAGTCGCAATTTCCTAACATGGGCTATGCATTTATAAATCTAACTTAACGCACTTGTCCTTCAGCTGATTTTTGAGTGAAAGGCCTGGCTATGTTTAACAAGCCCATTATGGGTGATGAGCTAGCCACTCCAGACTATTCGCATATATGAAACAATAGAATCTGAATTGATAGTGTCTAATACATGATGCAATCTTACTCATGCACTTGAAGAATCAGTTGGCCGTTCACCAAATCTTGAATTGAGAGGATAAAGGTCAAGCTTGAAGTGTTCCGTCGGGTTCTGGCAAATCACTCTGATGCTTAAGTCAGTATCAATTGAAAAAGAAAATAACCTTAAGGAATTCACAAATGAGTGTTTTGCTAGAATGATGCGGACCTCGTGAGTTAGCCCATTCTCTTCTCTTTATAGATTGTTTTCCCCCACTTGGTTGGTTAGGGAGTGGGGTCCATGGGATAACTGATTTGATTCTATTGCCCCAACCACTTTGTTATGTGAACGTCCCTTAGCCTTGAGAATAAAAGGGCGTTAGGAGTCTAGGTAATAGTGGGAATACCATACACATGCATCTTTCTATTGTTTGTGCTCCCATATATTTGGACTGGCCTGGGTTTAGGTGATTCATAAGACTCATTTGAATGAGCCTGTTGGGGCTAACTTTAAGCCAAAAATACCCATTTTTTAAGAGCATCTTTAAGAGTGTAGCTAAATAAGTGATAATAGCTAAGTTTAGCTAATATGAGCTACTTTTTCATCTCCAGTAGTTTAGGTAGAATACATTTTTTTTTTCTTATAGTGTGAAGAGTAAATAGCACCATCTACCTATTTACTATTCACACTATAAGTAATTTTTTATTATTTTTCTCTCTCTTTCTCCTCCTTCAGAGCACCTCTAACAATAATAGCCAAAATAGCTATTAAAAAAGTACAAATATTTATTTTAGCTACTCATTTTTTTATATTCACTCCAACAAATTATTTATTTTCTTTAAATATTATTTTGTGTTGGAGAGAGTGTGAAAAAAAGAGATAAAGAGAGAGAGTGAAAGAAAGAGAGAAAATGAGATAAAGTAATAAAAAACTTTTTGTAGTGTAAATAGTGAATAGGCAGAAGAGCCTATTTACGGTTTCTACTAGAAAAAAAAAAAAAGTTAGTTTGCCTATTCTGTTGGAAAAGAAAAAGTACTCATAATAGTTATATTTAGCTATTATTAGAAATTTGACTATTCTGTTGGAGATGCTCTCACCTAAACTAAAGAATCAAAACTCACCCATTCTCTCTCTCTTCTCCTTCACCCAAACCACATAAATAAAAAAAAAATCATTTAAATAAAGTAGAGAGTAAAATACATAATCTGTTGGAGTTCGTAATAAAAAGCTTATAGTTAAAATAAAAAAAATGGTATTTTAAATAGCTAAACTAGATATCATTGTTAGAGATGATCTAAGGGTTATTCTTAGTACACCACCACTAAACCTAGACGTGCCAAATTTCATGTGAAATTTTAGGATAGCTTCTGTGGTTTATATTGTTGGTACTGGTACAAGAAAAGTTATAGAAATAATTCTCTCATAAAATCTCAGAGCCAAGATCAAATGCGCAAGAATTTTACTCCCTTTGGTGGGGGGTCTAGATGCTGTCCCGGTTTTGAACTTGCAAAAGTTGAGGTTGCATTCTTTCTCCACCACCTTGTACTGAGTTTCAGGTAATCACTTTTTTTGTAATAATAATAGTTCAAGAAAAAATAGAAATTTATATTTATCTACTCTTAGTTAAGCAGGTCTCTTTGAAATTAAGCTTTCATAGTCTATAATACGTACATTTGTGCTAAATGTGGAGGTTTTGCTTGAACTTATAGGTGGAGATCAACAGACGATGACCTACCCATAGCATATCCATATGTAGAATTTCAAAGAGGAATGGTACTATATCTGGACCATTGTTCCATATGAGCCCCTGCTTCTCTTTATGCTTTCTTCTTTAAGGTGGGGGGAAAGACTCTAATGATTAGGCGAAGGCTGAGAGGAGGAATTCCATATCCATATCTCTTTCTCCCCATGGTTGAAATTCAACACTCTTATGGGAGGCCTTCCATTCCACCACTTCTTTTCACCTCTGTTCTTGTACTAGCAGTGGTTTTAGGGAGACATGATTGAACCAGCATATAATATTTCTAAGTACGTGGTATATGCAATGTAAAATTTCCAGTGTTGAGAATCAAAGAGGTTTTCTTTGAAACTTCCAAATGTTATTGTTATGTTATGTCCTGAGTATGCTTTGATGCCATATTAAATTACCATTTATTCCAAAAGTTTAATCTTACAAGAAATAGTAAATCTAATAATTGAATCAATATTTTAATATTTTCTCTCACGTGTGGGCTTAAACTTTTGCCTAATTCGTAGAATATTTAATTGAAATGAGAAGTAAATTGTAGAGTCAGGGTTTGAACTCAAAACCTTTTACTATGATACCATATTAAATCATCATATAGTATATTATATCATATTAGGGGATTAGAGGACTTAAGAACAGATTGTGATGCAAGAAATTATCTGTTGTCTAAGAAAAAGAACTGCACAAGATATACCATGGGAAACAAGAAAGTGAATTGAATGGTCAAAAGATTATGAAATGGCTTTTTTTTTTTCCTTATCTGCCAAACATTATTTATGTAAGCAATATCCTTGGGGGGCAAATATAGAAATATGTAGAATTAGCTAGAATACAACAGTTTCTCTAGGCTGCCTTCACCACAATCGGACTCCCGACATGGTGCTTTTCATCTGACCATATCAACTTTCCAAATACATAGTCCTTAGCGGCATTGGCTTCTTTAACCTTCAGGGTAACATTGAAGCTTTTCTCTTCACCAACCTTCTTAAATTTCAATCTCTTGGGCTTGACAAGAACTGAAATTCCACTTGGTTCTTGGACACGAGCAGTATAAGTTCCTGGGGAACCTACATTCTTTAAGGTTCGGGTCACTGTGATGGAATCTGCTAGTTTAGGGACTGTGATTGAAGGGTAGTTGAAGTTGGTGAGACTGATATGGTTGGGGCAATTATAGGGGCTATCTGAGAACATTGACACTTGTGTTTCATTGTATCCCAGAGCACATATGAAGTTAAGGTAATCATTAACAGATAAGTCATAAACCAGCCCTGGATCCATTGCACCGTTTGGGTTAATGTGTCCTGCTCCATAACTGAATGGTGTTGCTTTGAAGTAAGAAGCATTAAGCAGTGGCTCCCTGCTGTTATCCAGTGTTTTAGCTGTCAATTTGGAGAAAAGCAAGGTCAATAAAGAATATTGGAAAAATTAGACACATTGAGGACAATTTTGTGTCCTTGTGCTTTATTTGGATGATGAGAAGATAGCAGAATAAAAAAAAATTAAATATATATTGGAGTCTTGTTATTATAGAGATTATAATGGTAGCAGTAAGCAAGAGGATCGGGATCGGCTTCAATTCGTTGACCGAATTACAACCTGTTCGACCCCTACATTAGAAAGGATTTTGATAGAGTCAATTTGCTCGGATAGGTGCTCGAGCATGTGGGGCGCACGCCCCATCAAAGCTTCTCTTAATTGGTTATAATCCGGACAGCTAATTGCAGGGGATCTGATCAGCATTAAGATCCCAAAATTTGTTATCTTTATCTCAATCTGCTAAATCCATACGTTGTGTCAAATAACATGGAAGCACTAGTCTTACTCTCTTACCCGTTGTCATGATTGCCGACATAATAGCTGCAGGACTCCAAGTAGGATGGAGGGTTTTAAGGAGGCCGGCAACGCCAGAAACATGAGGGCATGACATTGAAGTGCCTGATACAGAATTGAACTGAAGTCGGCGCTTGTCAAATTCTTGGTTTGTTGGACCTTGTGCTTCAGTATAGGCTGCTATGACACTAACTCCTGGTGCAGTGATATCAGGCTGAACATACAGCAGTTACTATAGAATACAATATAATCCACACATTTGACCCAACAAATAAGAAAGACATAGTTAGTATTGATGTAAAGGAAACCTTAAGGATCTCAGGCGTTATGGTGCTTGGTCCCTTCGATGAGAAAGCTGCCATGAAAGGCGCTGGCTTTGTGCCCGTAAGTGTGGTTGCACGCGTAATATAAGCTTTTGGAGACCTGTCACAATGGAAATTTCTCGATAAAATTATGCTCAACCAATCTTATGCATTGTTTGGTGGATGGATATATGTGCATAGAAACGGGTCAAATAGTCTTTTTTGAGTTGAAACGGGTTGAAACATGTAGCTTTTGGATCTAAACAGGTTAAGCGGGTTGTGTCGGTTGAAGGGTTTAACCCGTTTAAACGGGCCGTATTTGGATTAATTCTTAACGGGTTGGCGTGTAAAGCGAGTCAACCCAAACCTGACCCGCCAACCCTTCATGCAGCTACCCTTTAGCTAAAGATCATAATATTGTTAGTGGTGTGTCATCTTAATTACTTGGTTGAATTGCTGTAAGTGAAGACAGCGACGCCATTGGTGAAATTGATGTGGGAAGCAGGGAGGAGATGTGCATCGGCAATAATTTCGTTCCCAGTAAGCTCGGTGTTGGCAAGAACCATCCCCACAGCTCCTGCCACTAGAGCTTGCTCGCCCTTGTCGACTCTTGCATTTTCACCTCGAAGACAGACCAAGATCTTTCCCCTCACCTTTCTGGGATCAAGTGTTCCATTCTTACATAGCAGACTGCACATAATTTACATGATTGTGTTCAACAAAATTTATAAGACTTTTTGAATTTAACAAATAATAAGAGTTTGAATTGTGCTATATATCCTTACGCATCTGCAGTTGATGCGTTGGCTGCTTTGGCATCTGCAGCGCTAATAAGAGGGTAGAACTTGTTGCTTGGCAAGGCTGTAGATGACAAGCTTTGTCCCTTCATATCAAAGTCAATAAACTTAATTAATTGTATATATATATAAAAAAAAAAAGAAAAATGAAACTTAAAAATAGTAAAAACTAATTACCTCAAAGCGCATCTTGTTGCCAAGGACAA
Source organism: Betula pendula (assembly GCA_900184695.1). Lineage (NCBI taxonomy): Eukaryota > Viridiplantae > Streptophyta > Magnoliopsida > Fagales > Betulaceae > Betula > Betula pendula. The sequence continues at coordinate 482,967 of FXXK01000244.1, read as the reverse complement.
CATAACTGCGGAAGTCCCTGTCCATGGTGCTGGCCCCCACAGTGATCTGCCATGGCGCAACATTGGCGACAGTAGCAGGCCCAGGCCCAGAATTGCCAGCTGAGCAAACCACCACAATTCCGTGCTTAACAGCGTGGAAGGAGCCAAGCGCCACGCTGTCATTGAAGAAGGGAGTAGGCTGCCCACCCAGTGACACAGAAAGAACATCGACGCCATCTTGGATGGCCATATCAAAGGCTGCAACAATATCTGCATCAAAGCATTCGTTGCCACCCATCGGAGGCCAGCACACCTTATAAGCTGCCACCCTGGCTTTTGGGGATCCTCCCTTTGCCGTTCCATTGCCCAAGCCGAAGACACTAGCCCCGGCTACAAAATTACCGCCGGCTGTTGATAATGTGTGAGACCCGTGGCCTTCGTTATCGCGCGGTGTGTCAAAGGTGGAGTTTAGCGGACCAACCACCGTAGCATAGCCTTTGTTGAAGTATCTTGCTCCAATTAGCTTTCTTTGTTGCACCAATTTCGCACAAAGAATTGAAAAAACAAAAAAACAAACTTCAGGGGATTTGGAAGCAGAGCATAAGACAAACGGTGGCGGGCTTCTTTTACTAGTAATTTTCTCTGTTGTTATTTATTGGTGGACAACTGGAATTTCTTAAGACGCTATCAACAACTTTTCTTAAATTCTATTATTTTTTTTAAAAGATTGTTAAAAAAATTTATGCAGCAGTCTTTTTTAGTGTTCTCTAAACTAAAGAAACATCAAAGAATCAAAAGTTATTCCCTTCGTTTAGGAAACCAAAAACGGTTCCTATAACATTATTTTAATATAAAAAATTGTCTCTTTTCTCTTTACTTTATCTACCATTTGTTTGAAACAATATTGAAATGATTTATTTATTTTTTATCTTTTTCTCTTAGCATTTAATTTAAAAAATATTTAAATGATATAGAGAAATGCTAAGAGAAGTTACTGTAGAATTTATTTGAATAGGAAAGTAAAAAGTAGTTTAGTTTTCTACATTGAAAAAAAATTTAAGAGAAACTGTTTCTAATGCTCTTAGTATTTTGATAAATACTTAATTACTACTCATATCAAAAGCTTAACTCGGTAAGAAATGATAAATTTAATTATTTAATTAATAATTTAACATGTTGAATACTTTAATCAAAATTTGTATTCATAACTTATGATTTGATACCATATTAAATTATTAGTTGTTTCAAAAGTTTAGGTAGATATAAATGAGATTAGTTATTAGGCAGCGGGACTTACGTAAGCATGCGTATATCTCACGCACGAAGTGATTAAGTAAGGCAATTCAAATATTATAATCAATTGTCTTGCGAGCACACACATCAGTTCAAATTCTATATCTCACGCATGAAGTGATTAAGCAAGGCAGTTCAGATTCCTTAAGATTGTATGGCTTAGAAAAAAAAAAAAATTAAGATAGTATGGATATATTCAAATATTATAATCAATTGTCTTGGGAGCACACACATCAGTTCAAATTTTATATCTCACGCATGAAGCGATTAAGCAAGGCAGTTCAGATTCCTTAAGATTGTATGGATTAGAAAAAAAAAATAATAATAAGATAGTATGGATATATTAAATAATTTAAGATGGTATGGATATATCAAGTAATTAAAGATATGATAATATGAATGGCCCAAACTAGTTTACTGCTGTGCATATTTTCACACTTCTAGTTGGAAACGCAAATGACTTTTCTGCGATTTCTGAAATGACAAAAACTGTCACCTCCACTTTTAATTGGGAGAAAATTCCAAATGACTATGCTTTATGGATACCAGTCCGTCCCCACAATCAAAAAGAGGTTTTAACTTTTTATAGTCAACTTTGTTGAAAAAGAATCTTCAAGTTTGAGTGAACATAGGCCATAATTTTTGAATAAAAGAAAAAAGACAAAGAAAGGTTGTCGCTCTAGGGTTTCACCTAACACAATTTTTATCATTCTAAAATGAGCACAGAAGGTTAAAAAAAAAAAGTACCTGTTACAAGGAAAGGCAGTATGAGTGTCATTTTGGCAGATTCCTTTCCACTTTGATGGAATCGGTCCCAAGTTTTGATCAGAAAAGCTCTTGGATTCGGGCCAGACGCCTAGCATGATCCCCCCCACCCCCACCCACATTGCCCACATTGAACAAACGTGAGGATTAAAGCAAGTCCAACATTTGGCCAGAGACATTATGAACTTAGAAAATAATTCTTTTTTTCATTTTTTTTTTTTTTTGTGGTTGTAGAAAATAATTCTCATTTCAACGTTATCCCCACCCACCCACCCTTCTCTAAAGTTTGGCAAATAATAAAAACCCAAAAGAGAGTTCCACCAGATTCTCCATAATGTCAACATTTTGCCTATCACTATACTCTGTACTCTTATGAATATTTTTATTATCAAGCAAGGGATTCTCCATACTGACTGACCCACCAATGGCTAAAAAGAACATTACAAAAAATCTAATATTATATTATTACCTTAATTTAACATTGTCGTCTATTGACAACGATCAATTAAAGATCTTGTTTGTATTACATGTACAAGTCAACGGTCCAAATTCAAATTATAAAGATAAGATCTTGTTTGTAATATTGCATGACCAAATGTGGAACAAATTAATTAAAGATGATCGATGTGGACTAAAATGAAAAATTCGAAGAAATTAAACACTAGTGATCACCTGTGTCAAGGTTTCCAATAATTGTATCTTCCCCATATCTTGCCTTCTTCCAAATTGAGTCTGAAGCAATCGCCCCATCATGTTCAAGTCCCAGGAAATCCCATGAACGAGTTGTGTGTAATTTTCTTCCCTTGTTGAGGAAAATGGACACCACTTTCGGATGCTCTGCATTTTTACACAAGTTATATATATATATATTAATATATAGATATAAGTAACTCGAACAGAAGACAGATTTCTCACTGCCAATCTCAGCTGCTACATCATCGTCTAATGTTGCAGCAAAACCATTGATGTGCCTTGTGTATGAGTAAAATATGGATTCTTTCGCCATAGCATGACTGCACGCATGATGAAGATGATAAAAATACTATGCATCAGCCATCAGCCAAGGCAAGGAAATTGAAATGAAAGATGCTGAAATTCAGTGCTTAATTAATGGCAGTAATATACCTCCCCAAAAACGATCCAAGAAACTCATAGTGAGACTCGGTTGCTCGATTAAAATCAATAGAAGAGGGTTCGGGGCCATGTGAATGCGCTCCCAAGTATACCACATATGACTAGAAACCCAAATAATGAAATCATGAACAACCCAATAACAACTTGGACAAGTAGTACATCATTTTTTTTTAATAGATATATATATTGGAAGAAAAAAAAAGGTATAAATAAATAATGATTAGTTACCTTTTTGTCAGCAAAGGTGGATCTCTGCAGTAGAAGAAATGACAGGAGGAAAAGGGCAGGACTTAACAGTCTCATTGCCTATTTCTTTTGGTAATGACTCCTGCGCTTTACCCCTGTTTTCTGCCCCTTCAGTGGAACAGAAAGTTGTGACTTGTTTGGGTTTGAGCCTTATAATAATAAGGAGGAAGGAAGAAGATGGTAATATAGTACTAATATCCATGGCCCCAAATTTTTTATGGATATATATCATTTAATGGACCCAGATAGGAAAGTTGGAGTTCGTAATATTATAGAATTAATTTGAATGTGAGGTTGCTTTCTACCGGTGTACAGCAAGGGCGCAGGTAGAGCCCATCATGGAAGCGCATGCAAAACATTGGATACGATAACATCAATCGCCGCATTACCTTTCATCCTCAGGAAGCTTCCTCTTGGCAGCGATTTGGAGAAAAGAAAAGGCCCATGTTCTTGTGGGTGAAGCCTGATGCTCTTTCCTTTTTGAGCTTAAACTACGGATTCCAATGGGCCAAGCGAATCAACTAACCAGCTGCTCGTACAACAATGAGGAATGTGACGCAGAAGATAACTGTTCTCTAACCTCATTCCAACTGTCCGTTATTCTTGACAAAGAATCAGACAAAACCCTTAACCTGTCAATGGGTACGTAGCACTAACAATGTGTTGTTACCGTGCACAATAATGATGAATAATATGGAATCGAAAAGAGAGAGTAAGATAAAATTGAGACAAAGATTTACGTGGTTCGGCAAGTTGTGCCTACGTCTACAGGGAGAGTGCGGCTATATTCACTATTGAATGTCTTAGGGTTACATCATAGCATATTTATAAGAAAATCTTAACTGTACGGACGCTCTTTGGAAAACCTCAAAATACCCCGTACCGTACCGTTCACTTCGTTCCGCTCCGTTCCGTTCACTTCGCTCCGCTCCGTTCACTCTACTCAGCTACGCGGAGACAACTCGGCCATCCATAATACTTCTCTTTATAACTAAGAGAATATGAGCCACTTGTTCCAACAATCTCCACCTTGACGAGTATTCACCTCTTTGAAGATAATCAAGTATTGAGCCTCCACCTGGAACTGATAAGTTGGGGTTGCCACCTCCTCCTCTCCTCTTCTAGCACCGGGAGATATTTGCCAAGTCCAAGCAATGCTTGCACTTGTCTGTTGTAACAGGTTTCGTCAATATGTCCGCTGCATTCTCAGAAGTGTGAATCTTCTCAAGTAACAATTCACCTGTGGCAACCAATTCCCTGATCTTGTGAAACCTCACATCAATATGCTTGGTTCTAGCATGATACACCTGGTTCTTTGCCAAGTAAATGGCACTCTGACTATCACAATGCAACTGAACTCCACCTTGCTGAATACCCAGCTCCTTGACTAACCCTGTAAGCCATAAAGCTTCCTTTGCAGCCTCAGCCGCTGCCATGTACTCTGCCTCAGTCGTGGACATCGCAACTGTAGACTGGATCATAGACTTCCAACAGATAGGTCCTCCTGCAAGAGTGAACACGTAACCTGTGGTCGACCTCCTGTCATCCAAATCCCTTGCATGATCTGCATCCACATACCCCACAACTGATAAATCACTCTTCTGTCTGACAAAGGTGATGCCATAATCTGTAGTACCTCTTAAGTATTTGAAAATCTATTTTACTGCATCCCAATACTGTCTCCCTGGATTTGCCATGTACTTGCTCACCACACTGACTGCTTGAGCCAAGTCTGACTTGGTACATACCATAGCATACATCAAACACCCCACTGCACTGGCATATGGGACCTTGGCAATGTTCCGTTCACTTCGCTCCGCTCCGTTCACTCCACTCTGCTACGCGGAGACAACTCGGCCATACATAATACTTCTCTTTATAACTAAGAGAATATGAACCACTTGTTCCAACACAATGTCTAATAACAATCACGGCCCACGGCCTACCAAGAGGAAAGGAATTTGGCATCACTACTCTGCCAGGACTATACCTCCCTAACAAGTGACTCCTAACCAAGGCTGAACCTCACAAGAGAATGCGAAATAAATGCTACGCCTGGCCAATGTCGTGCAATATTAGAGGACGACACATGGCTAAGGCTGTACGGAGAAAAAGGAACTCGCACAAGAAAGGGAAGGTAGCCATTCCGAGTACATGCACCATACTCCATTACTCGTAATTCTCCTATTTTCGTAGTGATCACTCTCTTCGAGAGTTCACACAAGAACCCCTTGTTAACTTAAGCATTGCGGTTATTCCCCGCCGACACTCTCGACAAATCTTCGATCTTACTTTTAATCTCTTTCACATGCATTCGTGGTATGAGGTTGTCATGAGGACAACTACATTATCAGTTGACGTTGTTTATGGGAAAATGTTTTATTGATTCCTTAGACCACAGTTCCTATAGCTAACACCAAAGCAATTAGTGAAAGAGAAGATAATGTTGGCATGTCGACAGAGTAGAGCCCCAAGGACCAATAGATTTCTACGATGGAGATCCAATTGCAGCAAGTCGTCTAGAACATGGATCTAATTATGTAATAGAACCATGCAATGATGCAATAAGTCCGGCAACAAAACCAAGAACTACCGCATCACAATGAACAAGAGCCAACCCTACGTCGTGAAAAAGGAGGAAATGGCTAAAATGAAGAAAGCAAAACGGGAAGAGAAGAACCAACAATGGTCCCTAGATCAAGGCATAAAAGGAAAGCATATAGAGGAGGCTGAAGCAGGTAGACGCATGGACATGTGACTTAGTGAGATGCAGGCTAAGCTAGATGGAATGGTGAAGGCCATGAATAGGAAAAACTCCACAACTGTAGATAGCTTCGTCCAAGGAACATACCTACCTTTTTCATTCCCTACAAATAATAGAGCTCCCT
>FXXK01000244.1:446673-466734 GCA_900184695.1 Betula pendula | reverse complement strand
CTTCTTCTTGCTTTCCGCCAGCTTACTATTTGTGCAAGGCCCCACTTTCTTCCGGATCATCGTCGTAAGTTTGACGGTATCAATCCCCTCCCCCTTTCACCTCTATTTCGTCCTTGCCTTCCCTTTCAAGATGCTGCTTCCACCCCTGCAAATCGAAAATAATTATAACTATATATATATATATATATATATATACTATATATATAAAATATATATATATTGTTAATATGAACTCTAACTGCAATCTTCATGGCTTTGGTGCGGCCATCTGTCCACCATAATACAGCAAAAAGACTTCTGCCCATTCCATGTACACCTGAGCACCACAATTTTGCTGCAAAGATTTCAATTAGAACAAAAAAAAAAACCAGTTAAAAAATAATATAATAAATAAGTGAGGGTTTTTTAGTAATTTTAGTTCAATTCTTATTAAAGTATAAATGTTGTCACCAAACTAAAGAATAGAAATAACTATTCCATTCCACTCACCTCCATTCCTAGGAATAACTATTCATTTTCCTAATGGAATACTCATTTCGCAAATCAAACGAGTCCTTAATATTATTAAGTTAAACAAATAAAGCCATTTATATACCTTCATGGTACTGGTTTGTGGGATCGATGTGACGATGATTATATATGATTATGGACCGACAGTCTCCAATCACGTTGGGGGACAGAATTATCAATTATTGTTGTTGTAGTTGGTCGTTTGGGATACTGTTCTATGGATGAGGCTTGCATGCTATAGTTTTTACTACAGCATGCAAGCTGTAAAAAAATTAAGGGCCTAGATCAACTGAAATTTTTTTTCCAGTTGATCTAGGCCCTTAGTATTTTAATAGCTTGCATGCTGTAGTAAAAACTACAGCATGCAAGCATCATCCCTGTTCTATTTGTAGGCCTTGGAGGTGCGACTCCCAAGAGTTGCCAGGGAATTTCCCCACTCAACAAGTCGTAAAAGGCCGCAGTCATCTGTTACGCTCACTCATCTACTCCAACTTTGTCATTACGGTTCGGCATACTTTTCTTTTTTTTAAAAAAAAAATTCTATGTAATTTCCTCAAATTATCACTAAATTGATAATATTTTTTCAAACTTTCAATTGTGACGATATTTCCCAAACTACCAAACAGTTGTCAATGTCCCCAAGGCCAACAAAAAGACAAAAATAACCCTACAATTTTTTCAATAAGACAAAATACCCTTATAAATTCAAAAATAAAGAGAAAATAATAATAATAATTTTTTTTTTTTTTTTGTGTTTTTAATTTTTAGTTTAGTTTTTCTAGAATTTTTTAATTTATTTTATAAAGGTATTTTTTGTCCTTAGGGGAGACATTGACAATTGTTTGGTAGTTTGGAGAAATATTGTCACAATTGAAAGTTTGGGTGAGATATTCTCAATTGAATGGTAGTTTAAAGGGGGTATGTGGACTTTACCTTTTTTTTTTTTAATGGTTTTGCATGCTAATTAATTGGTAATCATTATACGTGCTTCAGTCTGATTTTTCCACACCAAAGTATGCGGACCGGGATCCTCTCCATTTCGGTTAGGCAAAGTTTGCCTAACCGGCTCCTCTCTATTTTGGTTTTGTCTAACCGGCTCCTCTTCATTTCAACCGAAATGAAGAGGATCCAAATGCAAAGTATGCGATTAATAATGGGGAAAACTACTCTGATTAACAGTTAGTGTGAGTAGGGGTGTCGATTTACGTTCGTGTGTCAAGTTCAATACATAGGTTAAGACTATATAAATTAATCATAATTTAATTTATTTAATTAAGCGGATTAGACCTATCAATTTTAACCCTCTAATTTTGTGTTAGATTTGCAGGTCGTATAAAAAATTATCAGCTCTAAATGTCGAGTTCGAATCATGTCGAGAGATTAATATAAAACTATATAGGTAAACTTGAACCTGACTTATTTAATTAAACGGCTCAAACTCCTTAACCTTAACTTACTAATTTTGTGTTGAATTCGTGTAAAAAATTATCAATCCTAAGTGTGAGTACGATTGGAACGGAAATAGATTCATTTTTATGATTTAGATTTTGTTTTATTGTTTTTATAAGTGTACATAGTTTATTATGTGGCAACATGTATAATATGAAGTATAGAATAAAATTTCTCAATTTTAAGTAGAATCTTGATTTGATTATACATTTCCCGAGACACAAAGTAGTGCAAATTCTTGAAGGAAAGTTGGAAATGGCGCTTTGAAATCCAAATCGGGGCACTAATTTCTTCTAAATTTAGAGAGAAAAGAATTAACGTTTCCACCTTCCAATGCAAGCTAGCCTTATACATGACATGAGGGTACTTTTCTACAATATCAAGCGACTTTTCTATGACTGATTATTATTATTATTATTTTATTTATGATGGACTGACCAAGTATGAAGACAAATTAAAAACGTGAAGACACAAGGGGCATTCATTGGTGGGATTTAGTTCTATCAATTCTTATAATAGGAAAGAGCTGTGATTCACATCAGCACAGGTTGATTCAACAATGAATCAGCCTGGGCATGGATGAGAATTAAAAAAAAAAAAATTATTTTTTTAATCGTGAAATTCATTAAAATTACTGTTTACATGCCCAGGCTGATTCACTGGACTGATCTATATCATTTCTCAATAGGAAATAAATATATCCATAAAAAAAAAATGCAAATTAATTAATCGTTGATGTTAAAGGTCGTCTGCATTCCTAGGACGCGTCCTATTAATTTTAGTCCGCCAACTCGTGAGTCAACCGGGCTTTTTTTGGCCTTTTTTGTAAAGTAGTCAACGGCGGTTAACTCACATTAAGTCAGACGACTCAGACATTGAATAACATCCAGAAGAATGAAACCAAGATTTTCAAAAAAAGACTCCTGCCGTGCTAACTGCTGACTGCTACGCGTAATGAAATTATTTATATTTCTGGAACCGCTTAAATAACATTTTCCTGGAATGGAGAGCACCTTTAAAAAGCCAACATTTTGGGGCCCCTTGAAGGCCCATTGTCATGGCACCCGATCAACGCCATTTTATGGAGAGCGACCTAAACCTACCAGTGGTCCAGTAGTGGGTTTTTAGAATGAGTAATGAATTTTTTTTTTTTAATCTAATCACGCATTTCATTTATAGAAAAAATTTTGAACACAAAATTCAGTAATTACAATATTAGAAATGCCTTGAGAGGTATCTTCAATATAAATCACTTCTCTAATAAAAGAGAAAGCAAGCTTTACAAGACTATGCATAGTATCATTTGCCTCTCAACAAACGTGGCCCATTGTTGAAAATATGACAGAATACTACAGGCATTATCAATAACCTAGCAATAAGAAGACCAAATTTTTACCATTTTTTTGTAAGGCAGTACCACTTGAAACGCATCTCTTTTCAAAATTATCTTATGTCACCCCATCTCTTTGACAAACACTACCACCTTAAGAACATCAACAGATTCAGCAACAGCTGGTTAATAATGTTCCTCTTTGGAGAATGCAATGTGGTCAACACTTACCCCATAAAATTCTGAACGATTTCACTAATACCCCTTTTTCGAGGATGCTTAGCAACGGGGCAAGATTTGCATATTCTCCACATTGGTTTATTAAAAATTCCTTCTCCCACCTCTAATTTATATCTTTGTTATCTTTTGCATGTTCCTTAATCCATAAAAATCTTATTTCTATTAGCTAGCCAGTCTACTAAGGACAATAACGTTTCAATTGAATTCTTACCTTTCTCCTTTTTTTGTTAAGGATTTTCTCTCAGGGATTGTCGTGTAGTGGCTTGAATTTATCACAAGTCACATAGGTCCCGCAACATATTTTGTTCTCATATTTTGTTCTCATATTTTGTTCCTTTTATTGCGTTGGTCTTCTACTCCGTTCTTCTACTCCAATTTGGAGTCTTTTTCCTAACCGACTTTGCAATCCTTTGTTGAGTCGTTTTTGGAGTCTTTTGTTTTGACCGACAATTGAAGCTTATAAAAGATATGCAGTAGACTAAAGAAAAGCATGGCAAAATAGAGAGTGAGAAAGAGAGGCCTTGCATAGCGCCGCACACTTCGGTGTTTCTCATAATTTGTCTATCTTATTGTTTTTATTCTCATAGATTTGTGGTGACGTTCAACCACTTAGAGAATTAAGAGGTTTTCTCTTTTGTCTAATTCTCTTTTGTATGAGAGTGAGATTTTAGTATATTGGGGCTTTGGGTTTTGAGTAGTTTTTTTCCTACTACTGTTTGTACTCCATCTTTTATTAGTGAATTTTATTCGAAAGTCTCCGTCAATGGATGTAGGCTTATTAAGATGAACCACTTAAATCTTGGTGTCTTGTGTGACTGGTTTATTTTCTATTCTGCAATTTTCTACTTCTTTGGAGATCCTATTTTTTGCTTTGTCACAACAAACTGGTATTAGAGCTTAGGTTCTTTATTTTGAGGAACGGCTTCTACAAAATTTGAAATAGAAAAATTTGATGGTCAGAATAGTTTCAGTCTTTGACGCATCAAGATGCGTGCTTTGTTGCAACAATAAGGTTTGACGAAGATTTTGGTTGGCAATGCGCCATCAACATCATCAAGTGAGAAAAGTACGGAACTTGAAGAAAAAGACCGCAGTTCAATTTTGTTATCTCTGTCATATAGAGTTTTAAGAGAAGTCACCAATGAAGAAACTGCTGCTGGACTTTGAAAGAAGCTAGAAAATTTGTACATGAAGAAGTCTCTCACTAACCGTTTGTTTCTAAAGCAACGGTTATATACCCTCAAGATGGAAGAAGGTACGTCTCTTGGTAATCATCTTGATGATTTAATAAAATTCTTATGGACTTGAAAAATATTGATATTCAAATTGATGATGAAGATCAAGCCTTGATTTTGTTATGTTCACTACCTGAGTTCTTTGATAATTTCATTAATTCAATGTTATATGGTAGAGATACCATGTTGTTAGCGGACGTTAAGTCTTCTTTGAATTCTATGGAATTGAGAACAAGATAGAATGGGAAAGGTAGTAATAATCAGGCAGAGGGTTTATTTGTTAAGAATCGTTTGAAATTTTTTTCTAATTCTAGAGATCGATTCAATGAGAGAAACTCAGATAAAGGAGACCGATCGCAGTTCAACTCGAAGAACAATGTTAAGTGTTACTATTGTAAAAGGTATGAACATTATAAATCTGAGTATCCGAAGCTGAAAAATAAAGAGGAAGATGATGAGCCAAGTTTCTCTTCTATAGCTGGTGTTGTCGAAGAAGATTATGAGGATTCAGAATTTGTCCTTGCAGTTACTGTTCCTGATGGTCGTTTTAACGACAAGTTTGTCCTTGATATTGCATGTACATTTCATATGTCTCCTAAAATGGATTGGTTTACTACCTATGAGTTAGTAAATTGTGGTATAGTCTTGGTGGGAAACGATGTTGCTTGCAAGATTATTGGTATCGGTACAATTAGAATAAGGATGCATGATTGAATTGTTAGGACTTTGATGAATGTTCGACACATACCAGATTTAAAGAAAAATCTTATATCTTTGGGCACTTTGGACTCCCTAGGATACAAGTATTCTGGTGAAGGTGAAGTCATCAGGGTTAGTAATGGCTCATTGGTTGTAATAGAAGGTAACAAGGTTGATGGCCTCTACTTTCTTCAGGGCAGTACGGTGACCGGTTTAGATGTTGTGTTTTCTTCAAATAATTTAGAGTCAGATACTACTAAGTTATGGTAAATGGGGTTGGGTCATAGCATGGAGGTGGAGCTTTAGGTGGAGGCTTTACAAAGGGTGCAAGATGCCATTCGAGATCAGCCCGTTACAGATAGCCATGGTTCTAGTCATGATGATAATGATCCACAAGAAGAGCAAAAGAACATTATTGCGACCGATAGACAGAGGAGACAGATTAGGCCATCTCGAAGATATAACTATACAGATTTGGTAGCGTATACTCTTACTGTGGCAAAGGACACTACAGTCCAGAAGCTTTCCGCTCTTTCAGAAGATGTCACAAGTAATGAGTCTGAATATTGGGTTGTTGCCATGAATAGAGAGATTGAGTCTTTTCATAAGAACCAAACATGGGATTTGATGACATTGTCAAAGAGTGCTAAGAATGTCAGGTTGAGGAGATCGTTGTATGACTTGAAACAATCTCCGCAACAGTGGTACAAGCACTTTATGAATTACAGGCAATTATGTGATGGTTCTTTTGTTTATTTGTTGCTTTATGTGGATGACAAGCTTATTGCTGCTACAAGCATGTTTAAAGTTAAGAGATTGAAATCTCTTTTGGGTGATGAGTTTGAAATGAGGGATTTAGGTAGTACAAAAAAAATCCTTGGGTTAGTGAGTACTCCATATGATAGAGGCAGTGGTATCGGTTCCAATTTTATTGGGAACGTTTATTCATGTTATGCTGATGATCTGGATAAGAGAAGATTTTTGACAGGTTGTGTATTCACACTCTTAGGGTTTGCCATTAGTTGGAAAGTGACATTACAGTCGACACTTACTTTACCCACTATGGAGCCAGAGTATATATCAATGGTAGAGATAGTAAAAGAAGCAATTTGGTTAAGAGGTTTGGTCAGTGATTTGGATTTACAGCAGGATGAGGTTGTTTTGTTTTGTGATAGCCAAAGTGCAATACATTTGACTAAATATCAAATGTATCATGAGATGACCAAACACATTGATATCAGATATCATTTTCTTCGGATAGTTGTGATACAGGAAGGTATCATTTTGAAGAAAAATGTCATGACGGAAAATCCAGTGGATATGTTGACTAAGCCAGTTTTGATTTTTCAAGTTCAAGCATTGCTTGGGCTTAATTTGTGTTTGTAGTTTGTGATTACCCTTCGGGGTGTTGGAGGAGACGTCATGGAGAGTTTTGCATTGAGGACTTGATGAAATTCTAGTCAAAGTGGAGATTTGTCGTGTAGTGGCTTGAATTTATCTCAAGTCACTTGGGTCCCGCAACATATTTTGTTCCTTTTATTGTGTTGGTCTTCTACTTTGTTCTTCTACTCCGATTTGAAGTCTTTTTCCTAATCAACTTTGCAATCTTCTGTTGAGTCGTTTTTGGTGTCTTTTGTTTTGACCGACAATTGAAGCTTATAAAAAGAATGCGGTAGACTGAAGAAAAGCACAACAAAATAGAGAGTGAGAAAGAGAGGCCTTGCACAGCGCCGCACACTTTGGTGTTTCTCATAATTTGTCTATCTCATTGTTTTTATTCTCATAGATTTGTGGTAATGTTTAGCCACTTAGAGAATTAAGAGGTTTTCTCTTTTGTCTAATTCTCTTTTGTATGAGAGTGAGATTTAGGTGTATTGGAACTTTAGGTTTTGAGTGGTTTTCTCCCTACTACTGTTTGTACTCTATTTTTTGTTAGTGAATTTCCTCCGGGTTGTCTCTACTAGTGGATGTAGGCTTATTAAGCTGAACCACTTAAATCTTGGTGTCTTGTGTGACTGATTTATTTTCTATTATGCTATTTTCTACTTCTTTGGAGATCTTATTTTTTGTTTTGTCACAACATGGACTATGCTCCTCACTCAAGGTGCTTTAGGTTTATACCCGTGACCTTACTCTTCCCGTTCATCTCTTGTTGCTCTTGTTGGTGAGCGTGCCTCAATTGATCGCTAGCATCGTTGGTTAGGTCATCCAGTACTTCAGATTGTTAGTCAAGTAATCTCCAAGTCCGGTTTTCCTACTTTGTCCAATCGATCAGGCTATGTCAATTTGTCCTTCTTTTCAAATGGCTAAAGGCCATTGACTTTATTTTTCTGTATCTCAGTCTATGGCTGCATAATACTTCTTTAGAACATATTTTTAGTAATGTATGAGGTCCTGCCCTTTTCCCCGGCCTCTATAATGGAAATAAATTTTATGTTTCTTTCGTGGATTCTTTTAGTTGTTTTACTTAGTTGTTTCTCATGCAATCTAAATTAGACATTAATTTCCACCATTTTTCTAACTTTTCAAAAGTTAGTTGAAAAGTTATTTGACAAGAAAATCAAATCTCTCTATTCTCGTGGGGTGACTTTTCACCCATTCAAGTTGGTGGGGCCACAATGTTTGTCCTTCTCTAAGAAGGAAAGGTTTGCTTCCTTGTCTTACTTGGTTTAGGAGCATTTTTTCTCCAAGTTTGAGGTGTATTGGAAGAGCCCACCGACCTGTTGGTTTAGCCGACCACCAAGCATTATAAATAGGAGCCTTGTGTCAATTGTTTGAGATGCAGATCAAGCGCCGCACAACGTGATTTATAGCTTTGTAGTGTTGCGGCTAAGAGTGCAATAGTAGGTCTTCTCTTCTTGGTTTTTTGAGTGACGTAGAGGGAGATTAGAAGTTTCGCCGGTGCAAAGAAAAACAAGAGAGAGAGGATCACAAATGAAAGAGAGAAAAATAGAAAGATCAGCCGCCATCTTGTTCCAGCAAAAGATAAGTTTATACTCGTCTTTTCTTTTTGTATTCTTCTTTGGAAAATAATCTCTATTGTGTGATAGTGAAATTTGGGTGTATTAGGACTTTGGATTTTGAGTGATTTTCTCTCTACTTTTTTTTTGTACTCCATCTTTGATAATGAATTTTTTCGTGATTGCCTCCGCAGTGGACGTATCTCATATTGAGAGAACCACTTAAATCTTGGTATTATTTGTGTGTGATTGTCTTACCATATTTACCGTAATTGTGATTCTATTTTGCACAACAAGTGGTATCAGAGCTAAGGTTCGAGATTCAAATTGACGGCAAATATGGTGGGCACCAAGTATGAAGTAGAGAAGTTTCATAGCAAAAACAACTTCTCACTTTGGCAAAGAAGGATGAAGGACCTTTTCATTCAGCAAAGAGTCTACAAGGCATTATTGGGAGATGCGAATAAACCTGAGAAGATGGACGATGATGATTGGGAAGAGATGGATGCGAAGGCTGCTAGTGCAATCTGTCTTAATTTGTCAGATGAAGTCATTCACAATGTGATTGATGAGGAAAAAACAGAGGTAATTTGGCAGAAATTAGAGTCAATATATGGTGAAAAATTTGACGAACAAGCTTGTTGGGATGAAATATCCCTTTTTACTATGGGCCCACATGTTTGACACGTGTAGGGCCACGATGCAATCTTGACGAAAGTCAAATCCCTTTATATAGAAAGGGAAACCCCATTTGAAGGGGGACGGGACTTTTGGACTTCTGGACTCTCTCTCAAACAGGAGCCCTCCATGAGAGCTCCGACCTGCATGGGCCACCCCTTAGAGGGGAGATTTTGACTCTCTATAGACCCCATTTATTTTCCTCATTCTATATAAGCATGCTAACTTAAGCATCAGAGGGTCTTCGGCTCCGGCCGGGGACATTCTGATGACTTCTTATTTTGCAGGTATGGCACACTCTCAGTCCAACTGCACGTTGACTGCTAGGGTCGCTGCCCGACGAGGAAGACGACCTAAAAATAGCACCAACAAAGCTGTACATGAAGAAGCAGCTATATAGTTTACAGATGGAGGAAAATACAAATTTAATGGAGCACCTCAACAAGTTCAACATGTTGAATACACAGTTGTTGAATTTTGGAGTGAAAATTGAAGAAGAAGATAAAGCAATACTTTTGTTGGCATCGCTTCTCTCTTCTTATGATCACCTGGTTACGACATTGTTGTATGGGAAAGAGACTCTGGTGTTTGAAGAGGTGACTGGATCTCTCTTGTCACATGAAACGTGGAGAAAACCTGTCAATGATTAGGCTAATGGGCTTGTGGCGAGGTTTGAGCCAAAGCGTGGAAAAGATAAGTTTAAAGGGAAGAATGGCAGAGGTAAGCAGTTTCGGTCTAAGTCATGATCGGCACAGGGTGAAGAATCTCGGTCAGATATAGAAGATGTGGAGTGCTATTATTGTCACAAGAAAGGGCAATACAGAAGATTTTGCAGGCTGATGAAACAAGACCTAAAAGATAAGAAAAATCAGAAAGGTTCCGCAGATTTAGTCAATGTGGTCAATGACGAGTCCGATAACAGTGAGGTTAGTGTAGATTGTCTTTCAATTTCCTCAGGTACAGATTCTCTTAGAGACTCTTGGATTTTAGATTCTGCTTGTTCATATCATATGTGTCCGAATAGATAGTGGTTCGACACACTTAAATCCTGTAATGCTGGTACTGTGCTAATGGGTAATGATGCTAGGTGTAAGGCCATTGGAATAGGTACCATAAAAGTCAGGATGTTTGATGGGGTTGTAAGGGAACTCATTAATGTTAGATATGTTCCAGATCTTAAGAAAAATTTGATATCCTTAGGCACATTGGATTCTTTGGGCTATAGTTATTCAGTCAAAAATGGAGTTATGAAAATTACCAAAGGTGCTTTACTGGCAATGAAGGGTGAGAAAATTGGCAATTTGTATAAGTTACTAGGGAACACAGTTATAGATGGAGCTGCAGCATCTATTTCAGCAGAACCAGATAGTGATGATACAATCTTGTAACATATGCGGCTTGACCATTTGGGCGAGCGTAGTATGTTTGAGCTTCACAAGAGGAATTTATTGAAAGATATGAAGTTATGTAAATTGGGTTTCTGCAAGTATTGTGTGTATGGGAAGCAACGAAGAGTTAACTTTAAGGTGGGGTTTCATACAAGCAAAGGTGTTCTCGAGTATGTTCACTCAGATGTTTGGGGGACTAGTGGCGGTGTCTTCAAACGAACGTGCGTATTATTTTATCAGTTTTATTGATGATTTTTCTAGAAAGGTTTGGGTTTATTTTATGAAGCACAAGTCAAAGGTTTTCACCATCTTCAAGCAGTAGAAGGCACAGGTAGAAAATTAGACTGAAAGAAAAGTGAAGTATTTGAGATCCGATAATGGTTTAGAGTACAGAGACACTGCATTCTTGGAATTCTGCAAAACAGAAGGCGTTACTCGTCACTTCACCATTAAAGGGACTCCACAGCAGAACGGGGTTGTTGAAAGGATGAACAGAACATTGCTGGAAAAGGCAAGATGCATGAGGTTGAATGCAGGATTGCCAAAGAGTTTCTAGGCTGAGGCAGTTAATTACGCATGCTTCATCACCAACTGATCTCCATCAACAACAATTGATTTCAAGGTTCTAAAGGAAGTATGGTCAGGTAAACCGGTTGATTATTCTGTGTTGAGAATATTTGGTTGTCCTACATACGTTCATGTGCAAAGTGGAGAACGATCGAAATTAAATTCAAAGTCAAGAAAGTGTATTTGTCTTGGTTTGGAATCTAGTGTTAAAGGCTATAGGCTATGGGATCTAGTTTCAAAGAAAAGAATTGTTAGCAGAGATGTGGTGTTTGATGAAGCTTTTGTGCTAAGGAAGGGTGAGGATGAAGCATCATCTGACAGCTAGAAAGGGAAACAAGTTGTGGAGGTGGAGCTTGATGCCAGCGTTCATCCACAGATATTTGTGATGATGAAAAATTTTCAAGAGACTTACGACACTAGGAAGAGGCTTATTCTTTAGTAAGAGACAAAGAGAAATGTAATCGAAAAGCACCAAAGAGGTATGGATTTGAGGACATTGTTTCTTTTGCCTTGACAGCTGGTAATGGAGATCCATCGTCTATTCAGAATGGTATACCGAAAGAGGTGGAGTCACTACAGAAAGGTATAACTTGGGAGTTGGTAGAATTGCTTAAGCGAAAGAAGGCTACAGGGTGCAAATGGGTGTACAAGAAGGAAGAGTTACAAGAGAAAGCTTTGAGGCTAAGAGGACTGGTAGAGAAGCATGGTGTTCTATCTAAACCAAGTCTTATGCTCAAGTTCAAAAGACGCTTGGACTTGAGTGGCACTTGTAGATTGTGATTGCCTTTAGGGGCTGTGGCGAAGGTAGAGAGCTAAGCGTTTGTCACAGACAGACGCCTAGCACGACTCGTGGCAAAGACATTCGAAGAAGATTCATATTGTTAAACTTGATGGGTTTCAAGTCAAGGTGGAGATTGTTATAGTGGGGTGACTTTTCACCCATTCAAGTTGGTGGGGCCACAATGTTTGTCCTTCTTTAAGAAGGAAAGGTTTGCTTCCTTGTCCTGCTTGGTTTAGGAGCCTTTTTTCTCCAAGTTTGAGGTGTATTGGAAGAGCCCACCGACCTGTTGGTTTAGCCGACCACCAAGCATTATAAATAGGAGCCTTGTGTCAATTGTTTGAGATGCAAATCAAGCACTGCACAACGTGATTTATAGCTTTGTAGTGTTGCGGCTAAGAGTGCAATAGTAGGTCTTCTCTTCTTGGTTTTTTGAGTGACGTAGAGGGAGACTAGAGGTTTCGCCGGTGCAAAGAAAAACGAGAGAGAGAGGATCACAATGAAAGAGAGAAAAATAGAAAGATCAGCCGCCATCTTGTCTAAGCAAAAGATAAGTTTATATTGTTGTCTTTTCTTTTGTATTATTCGTTGGAGAATAATCTCTATTGTGTGATAATGAGATTTGGGTGTATTGGGGCTTTGGATTTTGAATGATTTTCTCTCTACTTTTTGTTTGTACTCCATCTTTGATAGTGAATTTCTTCGTGATCGCCTCCGCCAATGAACGTACCTCATATTGAGAGAACTACTTAAATGTTGATGTTATTTGTGTGTGACTATCTTACCATATTTACCGTAATTGTGATTTTATTTTGCACAACACTCTCCAAAGTGACTAGGGTGGTGAGTTTAGCTATTTAGGGACCTTCAAAATATTCTTATTTCCCAAGGCATCACTCATCCTACGACATGCCGGCCCCCATACAAATATCTCACCAAAACAGGATGATTGAACTTAAACATCGTCATCTCGTTGAAACCAACATTTCCTTGCTTTCTCATAGTTCGGTCCGTCCCTAATGCTCATTGGGATGATGCCTTCAAATTTGCTTGTTTCTTGATCCATCGATTTCAATACAATTGCTAGGCCAGAAAAGCAAAGAATATCAATGGAGAGTACGGTGTGGTGATGATGGCTCATGCGGGATTGAGCCTTTCTCCCCGCATATTCCTTCTGCATTGGAATTGGTCAAAGATTTTTACAATGCCATTAATTCCAAGGACCCTGAAATATTGGACGAGAAATTGGACCAACTTCTATCAGATGGTTGTGAATATATATCAGGATCTTTTCTTTTACATTCCCTTTCAACGAAAACAGGTTTTTTTTTTTTCCTAACCTTTCTTTCTATAACAGGACTCTTAATAAAATTGCTAGGCCAATCTTGGGACATTAAGGGTCTATTTAAGATTACGATTGCAAAACGTGCTAGTTAAAATTATCAATTTTAAAATGTACGATTTGAAAATATAATTTTTAAAACGTAATTAATTGTTTAGTAAAATTGTAGTTTAGCCTTTAAAATCATTTGTTTTAAAAAAATACTCTCTTAATTACCTATTTTTTGAAAACGCATATTATTCTACGTTTTTAAATTAATATCAATTTTTTTAAAATATGCACTACTAAACAATATATATTTTTTACGATTTAATTTAAAATCACACTTTACTATTTAAATTTCTGTATCAAACCGGCCCGCTCTGAGACCTTAGATGTGGGCAGCTACAGGGTATCAAAAAGTTTTTGTGCGACGTCATGGAAGCGATGGGACAACATATTCGTATTGAAATCGATGACACGAAGGAAGGCGAGAATTATTGTGCAATTGTGTTTTGGGCATCTAGGTAACCAAATCCCATAACGCTCTTCTCTTTCTCCCTACTTCCCTACAAATATTGTCCAGCCCACAAGCTTCTACCTCAAAACTCCCTCCCGTTTCCTATTCTCAATTGGCCTCATCCAATAGAATCCAACCCATATTATTCTCAAGCGCAGATTTGGCATGCTACCTGATGATTCCCGATCCACCATCCGATTACCCACATCAGTTCTTCCTTATAATTTGAGGCCGGCTAACAAACTTGTTTCAAATCAATTGAGACTAAAATACAAAAGAAGATAGGTTATGGGACTCCAAAATTCCATGAAATTTATGACTAAATTCTCAAACAAAGAGAAAAAAAAAAACTTTGGGACCATGAACACTTGTAAGCACCTTTAATGGATTTTTTTTTTCCTAAGCAATAATTAAAGTGGGTCGTGGACTCGGAGGATGAAATTAGAAGCTGATTTGCTGTGAAACGGCGAGAAGTTTTTTTTTTTTTTTTAACTGTTTTATAAACAGCATGCATTTTATAGGCTAAAAAACATTTGGTTGCATCTGGGCCATAGAAATTTTTACAGCAAATATGCGGAGTTTTCACTATCGCATAGAAGCCGGATCCATATCACTTATACTCGGATCAATATTTACTAGAATTTTTTTGAAATTGTAAATTCTTAAATCATGTGAATTCAAGTTATTTCTTGTATTGAACAATTTGAAAAAGAGAATAACTTCTATAAAGGCTTAGCACAATCCAAACATTTTGTGCCCTCCAATGAGAGATTGACACCTCAGCTTAGAACAGAAAAAGCAAATGTTATCAAAACACTATATCTGACCCTTCTTTTCCTCCCCCATTTACCTAATCTCTCACCTCTCTTGATAGAGAAAAAAAAAATGCACAACACCAAATACAGCGTCTACAACTACTGCGATAGAGTCAGATACTCTACTCTCTCGCCGGAGTGCAAGCGAGACAGAGACATATGTAGAAGCTTTTACTCACAATCCGGTTCCTAATTAAATTGCCCTTTACTTACAATCCGATTCCTAATTAACTTCCCAACAAACTTTATGTAGAAGCTTTTCTTCGGAAAGAAAAATATTAACAAACTTAATATCATTCCTAAGCTTCCAGATATTGTACACAGCAGAACCCAAAGCAAGTTTGCAAATTGTGGTTTGAAGGGATTCCCTTTCCAATCCCTTAAAGCTCTATCAACAGACAACAATAGCATCCCACTCCATCGGCTTACCCTGCTGCAAACACAGGTTCATAACAGCCTTCCACACCCTTTTACTATATAAGCTCACACTCAAAGAAGAAATGTTCCCTAGTTTCAATATATATAGTGTCTATAGAACAAGCACTTGACATCACCCTTAGCACCTGACATCATAAGCCTATAGCCAGTTGTAAGACAATCTTTAATAGTGAGCCAAAAAAAGAAAGCATGGTTTGGGATGGCAATAGAGGTCCAAATGAGATGGCTCCATTAATTCTACCCCAGGATGCTTCTCACAAATGGCATCCCAAATGAGATTGCTCCATTAATTCTACCCCAGAATGCTTCTCATAAGGAATAAGATCAGCTGGACATATATATGGGCGAAAAAATTTCCTTCAAAGGAGGAAAAGCATTCTTGATTGTGAAATGTTCACGAGGATGTTTATATGGACCAATACGTATTGGTCCATATATAAGATCAGCTGGACATATATATGGACCAATACGTACAGTGTGTTTATATCTATGTATTTCAGACTATTTAAACATATATCTTATCAAAGAAATAATTTTTCTTTAATGTCTACTGTCTTCGTTTTTTTTGTAACTTTTTGACGAATAATCGCTATGGAAATGTTTCGCAAACGGTTGGGTTGAAGTTTAAGGTTTAAATGAAAATAAGAAGTGATCGATGTGATATAAAGTAGAAAGAATGTTGTAAATTTTTTATATGAAAAAAATTTGTTTTTTAGTGAATTTTTTATTTGAATAAAAATAAATTATTGAAATCGATAAATCCTTAGATAAAAGCGCCATTTGAAATCAATCCCTCACTTTTTTAATTTTGAAAATTGGGTATATGAACATAAACAGTGAGGGATCGATTAAAATGACGCATTTACCCAATGATTTATCGGATCTCAGCCTTCTAGGCCTTCTCTCACACTGCTTAGCACATGTATGAGATGCTTGGAAGTCGCTCTACACAAATAAAATACTCATGAACCTAATTTTCAAAATTAAAAAGTGAGGAATTGATTTCAAATAGCGCATTTACTCAAAGATTTATCATGCATTTACCATTAAAAAAAAATTAAAAGAAAATGACCTTCATTTAGGGTGGTTCAGCCACCCAAAATCAAGGGGGGGGGGGTGTGGAGGCTGGTTGTAGCACATTGGCATTTCTTTTATAAAGAGGTAGAGCAATTGGAGAGATTGCAGCGAATTTTTTTTTTTTTTTTTCATACTATATGACCATCACAAACATTAAAGCATTATGAATAACTCATGACACCACAAACTCACCTTTCTAAAATTACTAAGGTATTTCATATCATCATGAATCATAATGTTACAAATATTATAACCTTAATACATACTATATCATTTTTCCTTTACAATATAGGAGTCACATAACCATTTAGTACATGTCTCAAACTAGAGAACCATATATTATAATTATTCTAAAAGCTTAAGTCTCCGACCTTTTGCTTTTCTTCTTTGGTATACAATATGGACCTCGTGATCCTTCCTTGAACATTCACTTTTCTTTGCTCTATATTATGTACTTCCTGTAAATACATATTGCATTTACAGGTAGAAAATGGGTAAGTCTACGATTTAGTAAGAAAGTAAAATTAAACAATGTGTGCAGGTGAGTCCATTCTTATATTTTTTAAGAATGTGCTTGCCTATAATAATCTGTCGTTCTTTAATTAACATCTCTTATTTTTCCAAGTCTTTACTCTATGCCTTACTCTAAAATTTATCTTAAAAATAAAGCATCCATGAAGGGTTCACTTTAGACTATACTTGATATCTTTTAAAACCTGTCCCTTGTAACTTTAATTTTAAAACTGTACCTTTAGCTTTAACTTTAAGACTTTCCTATATAACTATGTACTTCTTTATTCCATGAAAGTTTATCATAGACTATTTCATGAATGATTTCTTTTAAACTTTATAGTAAAACTTACCTCTTGATCATCCATGAATGATTAAACCATGAACTATCTTTTAAACTCTTACCGGAAAGCTATTTCCTCTTTTTGGCCTCTTTCGTACTATTACCCCTGTACGATGTAGGGTTGCGAATGTCACATCCTGTGGCCGTAGGAATGAGATTAACTATTTAAGAAACCTCCTTCATTGACTGGGTGGTTAAACAATCCAAGGTGGCACACTCAAGTAAAGGCTCCTACTGATAGCACGCTCAGTGATGATTAACTTTAGACCACCCACTAAATGCCCCACTTGCTATCGTCTATCTCTTAACACGGTACTGGTAGAACTTTTTGCCGTAGGATCCAGCTATTCAACTTTTACATCACTTCAACTTTTACAATGACAATATTGCATAAAATAACTATAAAACTTTCTGTAGCATTAACATATACATGAAAATCTTATTTATTAGACTTCAAAAAATGATCTTTATAACTAAAGTAAAAATATTAACATTGCTCTTTAAGCCATTACTGCTTACCATATATTCGACATCATTATTTGTAACATTTGCAATAATAAAATTCTCTTCCAGTAATAACCTCTATTCTTTACTTTATTTACTTTATAAAAAATGACTTTCTTTTATTTATCTATAATATAGACCTCACTGCACACGTAGTAAAATTAATACTTATTTATAAACTTCTTTACAAAATAATTCTCCTTTTTCTAAAAAAGTTTTCTTTATTTTAGACCGTTTAATCATTAACTTACTTACCTGCAGCCACATGCCTTTATAGTTAACTCTGCATCCGAATACAAAATTTCCTACAATGGAAGTAGAGATTGTCTTAATAACATTCAAAAACCCAAATCCATAACTCCTGTCTTTATATACTTACCTTAATCTCTATAAATTTATTATCAACAATCAAAGCCTCTGTTCACTCAAACATTACAATCCAATTCTTTACATAACCAAAAATTCCACAACACAGTCAAAACACTCCCTATAGCCGAACAAACACAACAAAAATTCAAACTTCTACTTCTTTCTTTAAAAATTCCAATACAAACCCAAACCTCAAATTTGTTTAATTCTTTCCCAATAAACCGTAAATCATTTAAAAACATCACTGAAATTCAATACCCAAATCAATTAACCAACTAATTTCCATCACCAAGAAACCCATAAAATCATCAACGAAAACACCCAATCAACTAATTCAATTTCTGTCATCTAATTGCAGAAAAAATGAGTCTCAAATAATGGGCATTCTCAAGAATTTCAAGGAAAGTCCAAAACTCACCTTGCCCAATCTTCCTTCTTGGCCGTGAGTTCCTTGGAGCTCCTCCTCTTTCCATGGACAGCACCTCCCACCCATCTCCTTCTCTCTCTATTTCTATTTCCATCTCCATCTCTCTCTCTTTTCTCTTCTCTTCTCCTCTCTCTCTTCTCTTCTCTTCTGTGTGGACGAAACAGGGGGTTTGCACCCCTGTTGCTTTGTTGCGGAAGAAGGGGAGCTTCAGCTCCCCTTTTATAGTGCTTGGGTCCCCAAGTATCTGACGTGAGAAGCATTTATGCTTCTCATGCTTAAAGAAAGCTTCTATATATATAACTTTACAACCACCATTTTTACAGCCTCCGTTAAATCGCCACGTAAGCTAAAAAGCACCCATTGCAAGGAGAATAATAAAAAAAAAAAGGTCCACGTACCTCTCTCAAACTACCGCTCAATTGATAATGTCCCTCCCAAACTTTCAATTGTGACAATGTCCCTCCAAACTACCAAACAAATGACAATGCCCCCAATGGCGAACAAAAGACAAAAATAACCCTACAGATTTTTCAATAAGACCAAATACATTTTTAAATTTTATTTTTTAAAAAGTAATTTTAAAACGAAATCTTTATAATTTTTTTAAAATTTTGAATTTGGCTAATTGGGTTGGAGAGTTTATTTTTTATTTTTTTTTATATAAAAAAAATTGCTAATTTTTCTTTTAGTTTTAATTTTTCTAACCCTTATGAATCGAAAATAATAATAATAATAATTTATTTTTTTAAAAAAAATAATTATAATTTTTTAAACGAAAATGTTTATAATTTTTTTTTTATTCTTGAATTGTCCAATGTAGTGTTTTTTTTTAAAAAAAAAATTAATTAATTTATGGTTTTTGTTTTCAGCTTTAGTATTTTTCTAGCCCTTATGAATTGTAGTTTTTTTTAATTTTTTTTATTTTTAGTTTTAGTTTTTTTTTAAAAGAAATTATTATTTTTTATTTTATTAAGGGTATTTTCGTCTTTAAAGGAGATATTGTCATTTATTTGATAGTTTGGGAGGACATTGTCAATTGAGTGGTAGTTTGAGGGGATACGTGGACTTTTCAAAAAAACAAAAAAAAGAAGGTTGATAAGTATTGGAACCTATCTCTCAAGCCGACCTTACCGCGTAATATTTTTCAAGGATCGCCCTCCTCACCGCATAGAATCAGCCTCAGGAACTCACTCGAGAGACCTCAAGCCCTCCACACAGGTAGTCGGCGATGGGTTCTCTGTCGTGAACCAATCGGAGCGAACCCATGACAGATCTACTCGGCCCATTTTCCACACTGGTAGCCGGCGACCTGGACTGCCTGCAAGCAGCCTCTCCAGAAAGGTTCCGCTGGTGCGGCTCGGCGGCCCTCAACCCACGCCCGGCAATGGGTTCTCTGCCGTGAACCAACTGAAGCGACCCGAAATTAATCCGGCCCAGAGACTGATCAGATATCCGGGTCGGAGACTTCCCGAGAAGCCTCTCTCTCTTGGACCACCGCCAAACTGCCGCTCATGCAACCACCGAAGGAGATCGGGCATGGCCGCCTCTTCTGCCGCCTTGTACCTCTCCACCCACCGCCAAACCACTTTCATTTCTCTCAAGCGAAATTGCTTGCCTTTTCTCTCTTTACAAACGGGTTTTGCTTTGATTGACAAATGGGTAATAGAATTGGGTTTTGCTTTGTCTGCTAGGTTTGATTCTTTGTCAATTTTGGCTCCTTAATTCCCAGCTTGTAATGCTTAACGGTCAGCTTACTCAGCTGATTATAGGTAAATGGCGTTTCAAACAGCCGAGAAGATGCCCATGGATGTCCTGATTTAGTGTTTTGCTGGTTTTAGTTTGGGTGCCCTGTTTTTTTTTTCCTGGTGTTGTTCCTGGTGCTACTTTGTTTGTTTATTGGTCA
>FXXK01000244.1:414985-431429 GCA_900184695.1 Betula pendula | reverse complement strand
GACAGACTAACGGTTTTTGTTAAAATGACTAACAGAAATTTGCTTCAATGAATGATTTGTTATTTTGGTTAACCACAAGGACTCCTGATTTTTTCTTATATCATAGGAAATTATCTGTAATTTAGGTCAACCATAAAAATCAATTTTACATTTTTTTCCTAATTCCCAATTGACCTTTACTAACCCCCACAAGGGCCTTCTAGTGATGGTACATAGAAGGTCCAACCCCTCTATTCTCATAAGGTTTGATTTGCACAATTTTGTAGTCATGGAGAGAGTCAGTTGTAGAACGAACAAGTTGAATTATTATACGCTTGTTATATATAACTATATGATATTATAGTGAAAATTAGTTATTAAATTAATATTTATAAAAAATAAATAAATAAATAAAATTTATTTTCACCATCACGTCAGATTAATTTTATTAAAATAGTCATCTATTAAAGAGTTTAAGCCACGTAAAATATATGGGTCAATTTGAAAATGGGAAAACGTAAATTTTTTCCCAACCCCGTTGGACACGCGACTCAGCCAAGCTTGACTTAGGCAAAACTCCCCGGTCACCACGGCAATAGGTAACCTTTTTTGGGTCATGCTTTAGCAAAAGGGAAAAATAATTAAAAAGTGAACAGGATATTTAATTTTAATCATGGCGATTCCCGATCAATGATACTTATAGAATGGAATTTTGGTTGGTAAAAAAGGTTGGGAGTAGATCTTTTTTCTTTGATATCAAAACGTGTATCACTCTATGGTGTTACTGTTTATTTATTTATTTAAAAAAAAAAAACATATTTTGTATGGGTGTTACTGTTAAACGAATGTGTGAACAAAAGTTGTACATATTCACTCACCAAAAATAAAAAAATAAAGTTGTACATATGTCAGTCTAGCGAATAAAACAAAAATACCATGCTTGATTTGATTTTATGAAGTGAGTGATGCTCTGCCATATATTTGTGTTAGTATTAGAGGAATGCTGGAGGGTGTACCAGCGTCCCTCCAGCATCCCTCTGGTCCAGCATTCCTCGGGGATAACGTGGCCAAATATTCAGTTTTTTTTTTTTAAAAAAAAAAAATTAAAATAAAATAAAAGCAGAGGCTTCTGCATTCACCTTTCATTTCCCCCCCTCCAATTTCCTTTCCTCGCCAAAACTCTCTCTCTCTCTTCCCCAAGCCATTTCCTTCTTCCCTCTTCAGCACCGCCGACCACCGCGAAGGAGGGAGCGCCAGCCCCCACACCTCCTCCTCCCCGCACGTTTCCGCCCCCCGCCGGCACTCTCTCTCTCTCGCCCAAGCCATTTTCTTCTCCCCCTCTTCCACCCACCGCGAAGGAGGAGCGCCAGCCACCACAGACAGTGCCGCCTCCTCCTCCCGCCACGTTTCCGCCTCCCCATTTTCTCTCCGGCACCGACATTCACCATCCTCCCTCACAGATCTGTCCCTCCCCCCTCTTCCACCACCGCCGGCCCCGCGGAAGGAGGAGCGCCAGCCACCACAGACAGTGCCGCCTCCTCCTCCCCGAACGTTTCCGCCTCCCCATTTTCTCTCCGGCACCGACGCTCACCATCCTCCCTCACAGATCCGTCGAGGTACGTATAGTGTTTTTTCGTTTTTTTTTTTTTTTTTGTTGGTTGTTGTTCTTTCTTGACAGTGGCTGTTGGTTGTTTACATAGGTTCTGAGATCTACTTGTAGAACTAGAGATAGAGATTGGCTGAGAAAGGGAAAGCGAGAGAGCACAACGCAGCAGGAGAAGAAGGTAAAACCCATTTTCTGCTTGCTGCCTCAGATCCATGGAGGCGATTTCTGATCTTTTTTTTTTTTGTTTTTTTGATGAAAGGTAAAGATGTGGGAAGTAAAAACATAGCTACCTTTACCTGTAGACATACATCCGACTCTGAGTTGTTGCACTTGGTTTTATGATACAAGTTGTACCATTTTGTTTGAATGCATTATTTAACTTAAACTTGAAAGTGATTACATTCTCAATTACTCTTGTTGGATAAACTTGCATAATAGGAAATACTTTGAATTCTGTATTTTAGATTCATGCCTGTATGTTTACAAGTTGTACCATTTTGTTTGATCGCATGCAAGTTTACTTTAAGGGAAATGAATTATGAAGTCTGCAACTTGCAGTAGTAAAAGATAATGATAATAATAGTGTTATAACAGTTTCCAACTCCGACTGCACGTGGACCTGAGAACAAAGAAAAGGTTAGACACAAGAGCCTGCCGGGGGTTGCTTGCGGGGGATAGCTCCGATGTCTAAGTCAGTATTTTTCTTGGAGGGTTATTCTAAGAAAAAGACTCAGAACATTTTTTAGGGTTTTTTTAGTTACATACCTCGTGCCGAACTTTACCCCGTTTCTTATATAGTGGCAGACCCCCCGATGCTCATTTAATGAACTCCCGCGGTAGGGCCCCCAAGTTTCCCATTGTCTTCTATGCCCATGTGGTCCATTAATGATCCTACCACGTGTCGCGTAAATACTGGCCCACGACATTTGAGTCTTTGTCCGCTTGTCACGTCAATCATTTCCTGAAGGGCAGGTGAGCCTCGAAAACACGCGGGAGCAATGACCAAGGCCAGCTGCCTTAAATGCCAGCCATAATGGGCTTTGTCCTCTCTTCATAAATGATCATTACGTCCTCCACCTAGGGGCTGAACATTGAGGGATGGAAGAACCCTTAATGTATTTACTGACCCTCCTGGCGAAGGTCGGCAGATACATATATAGGTCCGGTCCCCTTATATATGGGTCGTTCACAAGAAAAGGGGATATGGGCCTACACGGTCGTTCAAGCCCAACCCCCAACAGTTACCCCCTAAAATCTCTCGCGCCATGTGTTAGAAATGGCGGGAGGATTTTATTATATTTTGAGAACGAACCGCCGTTGGTGGGGACACGGGGTAGCGTGTCACCTTTAGTGCTTCTACACGTGTTCAGATCTTGCCCACATCTTTCCTCAGAGATAACCGGCTCTGATGCATGTCGATATGCTTCGAGGAAGATTCCTCCTTATCTTCTCCGCGAAGGATCCCTAACCGTCACGGTTAAACCCTCAAAGATTTTTCTTTTTTACAGCAGCCGACCTCCTATCTCTCGCTTTCAACTTAGCATTCTCCTTTTAGACACGATGTCGAAGAAATCTTCAAAGTCTTCGAAACCTTCGAAATCTTTCAGGTTGGACGCTTCGGCGGCCCCCTCTACTTGGCGGACCACTTTGGGGCCGAAGGATGTCGCGAGATTAACGAAGACTTACGAGATTCCTGACGGAGTAAAAATTCGGATTCCCGGGCCCGACGATGATATTTTTGGGAATTCCCCCGGAGCACGAAGTGTGTATTTTTGAGAAAGCCCTTATGGCTGGGCTCCGGATTCCTTTTCCCCAGGTAGTTCGTGAGATATTGCATATCTTAGGGATGGCTCCCACAGAACTGAAGGCAGGCGCATGGCAGCATGTAGTGACCTATTGCGTAGCGTGGCCAATGGTTTTGGGGAATGGCGAACAACTGTCAGCGCCAGAATTTCTGAATTTATTCGCTCCTGTCAAGTATGGCCATACCTGGACTTTGCAAGGTCGGGATAGGAAGTTCTTTTCCTCTCCGAGCACATGGCAGAGTAACCCCCCTTTTGAAAAGTCTTTCTTTTTTGCCTCTGGCTTAGGATGGGAGCTTCCCCCTATTTTGTAATACCATCCGCCAAAGGCTCGGGTTCCACGCCATTGGGGAGACTCAAAATCGAAGAGGGTGTTCCCAAAGCCGAGGTTGACTGCAGCTCAATAGGACAGGCTTAATCGTATGATTGCCTGGTCTACAGTGAGCATGGAGACAGAAGGAGAAGAGTCGAACCTGGGATTCCTGCTCCGTCCTGCCCACCTGCAAAAATATTTGGGTTTCTCCGAGCGTAGGTGCGCCGGAATGGCCCATATTCCGGACGTGCTTTTCCCTCCTAAAAGGAAGAAGGGTAAGGTGGAAGGTTCGACTAGGCGGACTCGATCCAAAGGACCGAGTCCCGTCCCAGTTAGGGAAGCCGAACCCTCCGTCTCTTCCGACGAGGGGTCGATTTCTCTCTCACTGTCTGGAAAGGGGGATTCGCCGGAAGATCGCGCCCCCCAGATCGTAGAAGGCCCAATCGTTCTCGATGACAATCCGGATGAGGACGAGGATGACATTCCTCTTGTGACGAGGACTTGTGCTCTCAAGCGAAAAGTTGCAGAACCCTCGGAGGATGCGGATCCTTCTTCGTCCCCTAAAGAGGGGGAAGCGAAAAGCCACGAGTATGCGGAGTTCATCAAGATGTACCCCCCGATGAAGAGGGCCCGAAATGTCAACGTCCTCTTCGTGGATGAGGGTTCGGGGCCCCCAACCGAGGCCGTTTCCCCTATTGGAGGTGACGGGGAGAGCGTGGCTCTGCCATCCCTTCCCCCCTCAACGTCGGCAGTTGAGCCCGCTACTGACGAGGAAAGGGTAGATTTTGTAACAGCTTTGGAGGGGTTCGAGCCTGAGGTTGTTACGACCGAAGCAATCCCTGTCTCTGAAATCGAGGACGTAGTGGTTGTGGCCGGTCAGGAAGAAACCGAACCTGCCATGGACGTTGTTACGTCGGTTGCGAAGACTGCCTCTGTCGAGGTTCGGGACCCCTGCAAGGTCCAAGATGAGCCCGAGTTTCTGGATTCGGGGATTCCCAACCAGGAAGGGATCGAAACCATTAGCGCCGGTACTAGCTTGAACGCGGAAGTTACCGCTCTTGAGGTTCAGGACCATTCGAAGGCCCAAGGCGAGCCCGAACTCCTGGACTTAGGAGCTGAAGAGGCTACTTCTGGCAGTGGTCCTGCTTGGTGGGGGCAGTTGGGTCCCAAGAAGATCCGGTTCTTGGCCTTCGCAACCAAATCGAGGTCCGCCGCACAGTTGCTGTTATTCGCTTCGATTCTTCAGAAATCTGGATTGATTGTTAATCCCGTACGTTCGTTTTTTTATTTTTTTTTGCAGGATTCTCTAGCTGCCGTAGATTCGCTCGGCAAACACCTGCATTCTAGCCAGGGTTCATTCCTCGAGTGGAAGAGGAGGTCAGAAGCTCGGGAAGAGGAGCTCTCGGTGGCTAGATTTGCACTTGCGGCGTTGGAGGCCCGCAATCTTGAACTGGAGGGAAGGTCGGCCAACCATGAGAGAGAGCTCTCCGAAGCTCTAAAAACGCAAGAAGTTTTGGAGGCAAAGTCCTCCGAATATGGTCAGCTTCGTTCAGTGATCGATTCCGGTCAAGTGAGGATCGATCAATTAACCTCCGATGTTATCCGGCTTGATAGGGTCAACTCTGAGCTTAGAGGGGAGGTGACTGACCTTCGGGCTGAGCTCGTGAGGGCGCCACAAATAGAAGCTAAGCTATCGGATCGCTCATCATGGTTGCAAGGGGTCGTCGATGAGCAGAAAGGGACTATTGTCGGGTTCAAAGCGGAGGTCTCGAATCTGTCTCGAAACTTTTACTCTATAGAGGCTGAGCGCAACTCTGCGCGGAGAGAGCTGGGCGATGTTCAAAAGCAACTTGCCTCGTTACAGGAAGAGATGGTGGCGTTGAGGAAAGAAAATAACGACCTTCAGGATCGAGAAAAGGCTGCCACCGCCTCGGCAAGTTGCTTCATGTGGAAGAATCAAGAGGCGAACCAGTTAGTGAAAAGGTACAAGCACCAACTCAATGTGGTCCACTTGGTCAGGAACCGTACCTGGATCCATGGGTTCGAATGGGGGTTCGAGACCCTTTGAGCGATGGCGGTGGATGAGCGACTGAAGCGCAAAGTACCCACCATCAGGATTGAGGAGATTCAGCCCGACCCTCAAGCCTTGACCGAGCTTCAGGCAATCGGGGCAGAGGAGTTGCTAGACGCTCGCGCCATGTGGTTCGTTCCTCCTCCCATAGCAAGGCTTCGGGCAGCAGCTGGAGGTGAAGTTGGGGCCGGACCTAGTGGTGTATCTGGAGTTGGGAGTGAATTCGGTGCTGGGGCCGGCAATGAATCCGGGGCCGAACCTCCTGCTAGTGGGGGTGCACCCCCTCATAATTGTGTATATAAAACCTCGTGTATAAACTTATATTGTTGCGGTATGAATTAACGTGTTTATTATTTTCTTTACTTCGGTTGCTTTGTATTGGAATGGTCGTTCCAGACCTTCGTACTGGGCCCCTCTTTATTCTTTTTTGGTTGTTGCTTTCATGACAAGATCGAGCCTAACCTTCATAATGAGATTCTTTGACTTTGTCTTGTCATCTGACTTTGTAATTTGGAATATTGTCCAGATGCTTTCGCACTTGGCCAGAACGAGGCATCATTCAATTATTCCGTTTTTAGGAATTTGAAAGGTCTCGTTCTGGGGTATTGGTAGTCGTGCGCTACGCAAGAAATGGTGTAGCTCCCCAAGAGGCGCGCATGTTGGGTTTTCCAGGCCTGGTGTACCTATTTAGGGGAAGCCTGCACGTACCATTTCTTCAACCTCACTCGTTGCCATTTGCCGCACCCACTCTTTCTTTTCCCTTTACTTTTAGAAAACTCATACCATGGATGGAGATGTGCGTCGGAGAGGGCACCGGAGGGTCCCTGCACCTGAACCTCCGAGCGGCTCTCGTCGGAGCAGGCGGCTTCAAGTCCGGGCGAGAATCGTTGGACCCATTCCAAGGGTTTTGGTTTCTGATTCCGAGTCTATCAACCGTTTCACAGGGTCTGCCGGTTATTCCGGCAACGATCCTTTCTCCATTCCGGGGGTAGTGCCTGGTCCACCGGAAAGAGAAGGAGTGGAGGTCCCTCCGAACCCGGCGAAGGGGACGTCAAACCCCATTGTTAATACTGAGGACGACGGGGCTGTGGAGGATGGCTAAGGCCATCCTCCTCCTGGCGCAGAATTTGCCTTTTCGGAGGCAAGGCCCAGTAGGGAGCGCCAAACGCCCAAGGAAGCTAGGGCATATGACTTCCATTAGGGAATAAGGCTCGGCTGTTTGGAGAACCGAGTGGCCTGCTTGGAGGCGGAGATTCGGCGCCTCAAAGGACAGCTTCGTCCCTTGCGCGAGAAGTTGCGCAATCGGCGCATGATGATGGGGGAGGAGTATGGATTGGACGCCTATGTTGCTGGCGGTTTCTCTACCGATGAGGATTGAAGCGAAAGCTATGCTTTTGCTTCAATCTCTAGTTCTTCCTTTTTACCTTTTGTTTTCGTTTTTGTAAAGGTTGATGACCCGTGGCTTGTTGATATTGCTGCCTTTGTTTGGGCATTTTTCCTTTGTTTTATTTTATTTGGAAAGAAAGCCTTTGGGCTTCTTGTTCTTGTTTGTTGGTTCTGTTATGTATTTCCCCCCTCCTTTGAAATGAAACGAGTCATTCACGGTGTTTTATCTTCTATAACGCCGAAGCAAACATGCTATTTATGCGTGCTTTTCAAGGAAAGGATAAAAATGACAAGGTTTCATTTTACCTTAGTTGGCCCGCATATGCTGCGGTTAGGTTTGGCCAGATTATTTGTTCTGCTTCGCGAACCCTTTGCTGCCAGCGCATTGTTAGGGTTGCATTCTGAAGAGGGGAGCCAAACTTCTACAGTTGAGATGTTGGCTATTGATTTCGAAGTTCCCGGCTTCAGTTCAGTATATCAGGTTCGGCATGTCAAGGGGTCGGTCGCGACCTCAATGACGGAACCATGATCTTGATCTTGGATCACACGCACGGCATGTCAAAGGGTTCAAGACCTCGATGACGATGCGCGGATCATCCGATCTTGGTTCGGCATGTCAAGGGTCGCTGGCCGGACCTCAATGACGGAACCAGGTGGCGATCTTTCGATCTTGGTTTGGCATGTCAGGGGTCACTGGCCAGACCTCAATGACGGAACCAGGTGGTGATCTTGGATCGCACGCACGGCATGTCAAAGGGTCATCGTAAACCTCAATGACGGTGCGCGGATCTTTCGATCTTGGTTCGGCATGTCAAGGGTCATTGGCCGGACCTCAATGACGGAACCAGGTGGTGATCTTGGATTCGCCCCGCACGGCATGTCAAAGGTCATCATAAACCTCAATGACGGTGCGCGGACCTTTCGATCTTGGTTCGGCATGTCAAGGGTCGTTGGCGCGGACCTTCAATGACGGAACCAGGTGGTGATCTTGGATCGCACGCACGGCATGTCAAAGGGTCATCATAAACCTCAATGACGGTGCGCGGACCTTTCGATCTTGGTTCGGCATGTCAAGGGTCGTTGGCCGGACCTCAATGACGGAACCAAGTGGTGATCTTGGATCGCGCGCACAGCATGTCAAAGGAGGGTCGTGGGCCTCAATGACGGTGCGCGGATCTTTCGATCGTGGTTCGGCATGTCAAGGGGTCGTAGACCTCAATGACGGAACCAAAATGGCGACCTTGGCGTTTGGAGGGGGAGATTGCATCTAGTTGATATCACATTCTTTGCGTCGTTCTCATGTACATGGGAGAGAGAAGTAGAACAACAAAAGAAAGATGAATTTTCATTAGTGAACAAAATACAACTTCAAAAGCGTGAGAGATTAATGGTAATATCGCTTTAAGTGCTCTGTGTTCCAAGGGTGGGGCAGCCTCCTCCCTTCTGAAGTCTCGAGATGATAGGCGCCAGGTCGGTTGCATTCTACGACCCTGTAGGGCCCTTCCCAGTTTGGAGCTAGCTTTCCCTCCGTGCGCTCCTTAGTTGCCAAAGTGACTCTCCTGAGCACCCAGTCGCCAACTTTGAACTTTCGAGGCTTGACCCTCCGGTTGAAGTACTGGGCTGCCTTCTGACGATACGAGGCCATCACCATTTCTGCTTGGTCTCGTCTTTCGTCCAGGAGGTCCAGCGATAGCTTCAATCCTTCTTCGTTTAGCTCAGGAACATATTTCTAGACGTGAAGGCTGGAGAGCTCCATTTCTACTGGGACAACAGCTTCTGACCCAAAGGCTAAGCCAAAAGGAGTATCCCCCGTAGGGGTTCTTTCGGTGGTTCTGTAGGCCCATAGGACTTCGTGCAACTGCTCAGCCCAAGCACCCTTCCTGTCTTCGAGCTTCTTCTTCAATATCTTGAAAATGGTCTTGTTTGTAGCTTCCACTTGCCCATTAGCTTGTGGGTGCCCCGGTGAAGAGAAGTAGTTCCTAACTTTGAGGTCTTCACACCAATCCCGAAACACTTGACAATCAAACTGCTTTCCGTTATCTGTGACAAAAGCGTAGGGAAGGCCATATCTACAAACTACCGACCTCCATAGGAACTTGGTGATGTTTTGAGAGGTGATGTGCACGAGGGCTTCTGCTTCCACCCATTTAGTAAAGTAGTCGACCGCTACTACTACTACTACAAACTTGACGCCTCCTTTTCCGGGTGGAAGGGGACCAACAATGTCCACCCCCCACATGAAGAAGGGCCACGGAGATGTGATCGGAGTGAGCTCTTCAGGTGGGCTTTTCTGGTCGTTTGCAAACTTCTGACACTTGTCACATGCTCTTACCATTTCCATTGACTGCTGATACATCTTTGGCCAGTAATATCCAGCTCTGATGGCCTTATGAACAAGGATGCGTCCTCCGGAGTAACTGCCACATAACCCTCCATGAATCTCCTTCAAGGCATAGTCAGCTTCGTCTTGGGATAGGCATTTAAGGAGTGGCAGGGTGAGGCCTCGTCGATAGATGGATCCATCTACGACAGTATATTTAGAAGCTTTCAAGCGTATTTTGGTGGCGGCCTTTCGGTCCACCAGGAGTTGGCCTTCCGTAATATACCTGAATATCTCCTTGGCCCACTCTGGTGGATCCCGTATCACGCACACTTGGGGGCCACCCAGGATGGCTGGTGAAGGTAGTAGCCGAACCTGTTCTTCAGATCCCTCCAGCTTTTCTTCTCGTGCTGACCCGATTCGCGCCAGCCTGTCTGCCTCCACATTCTCTTCTCTAGGGCCCTTCTTCACATGGAAATGCGCAAACCGAGATACCAATTCCTTGACCTTCATAAGGTACTTCTTCATCTTCTCTCCCTTTGCTTCGTATTTTGCCCAGGATGTGGCCCGCTATCACACGCGAGTCTGTGTGGATTTCAACATTTTTGGCTCCAAGCTCGTGAGCAATCGTCAAGCCTGCTATCACGGCTTCATATTCTGCTTCATTGTTGGTAGTCTTGAAGTCCATTCGGATGGCATGCTTTATCTCTTGACCCTCTGGGGTTGTTAGAACTATGCCAGCCCCACTTCGTCTTTTCGTCGCCGACCTATCTACGCAGATCTTCCAAAGATTATTAGCCGGTTGATTTCCTTGGCTGTTAGGGCTCGTGAACTCTGCTATGAAGTCGGCTAATGCTTGGCCCTTTATAGCTGGCCTAGGCAAGCACTCGATATCGAACTCTCTCAACTCTACCGCCCAGTTTACTATGCGTCCCGAGGTATTGGGCTTGAACAGAACTCTTTTCAGAGGGTGATCGGTCAGCACCCGAATCGTGTGAGCTTGAAAGTAAGGCCTCAACTTCCTGGCCGAAGTTACTAACGCAAAGGCTAGTTTTTCAATCTGCGGGTACCTGCTTTCAGCACCTCGGAGAGCCCTGCTGGTGTAGTATACCGGTCTTTGCACTCCTTGGTCCTCTCTTATCAGAACCAAACTGACAGCGGAATCAGATACCGCGAGATAGACATAGAGTGGTTCACCTTCTATCGTTCGGTTGAGCAGCGGAGGGCTAACCAGGTAGCTCTTCAATTGCTGGAAGGCTTCTTCACATTCTTCCCCCCAAACAAAGGCTTTCTTCAGGATCTTGAAGAAAGGCAGGCACTTATCCATGGATCTCGAAATGAACCTGTTGAGGGCGGCTATCCGTCCAGTAAGTCGCTGTAGCTGCTTTGTGTTCTGGGGGGACTCCATCTCCAATACCGCCTTTATTTTTTCTGGGTTGGCTTCAATGCCTCGATGCGAGACCATGAAGCCCAGAAACTTCCCAGAAGAGACACCGAAAGCACACTTGGCAGGGTTGAGTCTCATTTTGTAACGTTTTAGAATGCCGAAGGTTTCCTCAAGGTCGGCTAGGTGATCTTCAGACTTCAAGCTTTTCACCAGCATGTCATCCACATATACCTCTACGTTCCTCCCAATTTGGCTTTCGAACATCGCATTTACCAGACGCTGGTAGGTTGCCCCCGCGTTTTTCAGACCGAAGGGCATCACCTTATAACAGTATAATCTCCGATCCGTGATGAACGAGGTTGCTTCTTGATCGAACTCAAGCATCCGGATTTGATTGTACCCTGAAAACGCATCCATAAAGCTTAGGAGATTGTGGCCCGAAGTAGAGTCCACCAGGAGATCGATCCTTGGGAGCGGGAAGCTGTCTTTAGGGCAGGCCTTATTGAGGTATGTAAAGTCTACGCACATTCTCCACTTACCCGTAGATTTTTTGACCATCACTACATTGGCCAACCAATCAGGGTAATGGACTTCCCTGATGAAATCCGCCTCCATTAGCTTGTCCACCTCTTCAGCTACAGCTCTGTTCCGTTCAGGAGCGAAGTTTCTCTTCTTCTGCTTGACCGGCTTTGCAGCGGGGTCTATGTTCAACCTGTGTGAGATAATAGCAGGGTCAATACCAGGCATATCCTCATGTGACCAGGCAAATACATCGACGTTCTTCTTTAGGAATTTTGAAAGCTCGGTCTTCAACTCTTCCGACAACCGCGACCCGATCTTCACTGTGCGGTCCAGACCATCAATTGCTACTTCAACCAGGTCTTCGTTCAGCTCCACCCTTTGCATTACGCTCTCATCTTTTATCCCATAATAAACGGGGAGGGCCTCTCCGGCCCGAGGTTCTTTAAGAGTCAGATTGTAACATTGGCGGGCCTCCTTCTGATTTCCCTGCACCACCCCCACTCCGTGGTCAGTAGGGAACTTCATCTTTAAGTGGTAAGTAGATGTTACAGCCATTAACTTATTCAGGGTCGGCCTTCCAATGATAGCGTTGTAACCCGATGGCTTATCGGCGATTAGGAAATCTGTCATAACAGTCTTTTGTCTAGAGGCCGAACCTGCCGTGAGTGGGAGGGAGATTGTCCATACTGGGAGGACCTTCTCGCCTGTGAAGCCCACCAAGGGAGTGGGAGCCGGAACCACCCGTTTCCGTTCAATTTTCATCTTTTCGAAAGCACTAAGGAACAGGATGTCGGCCGAACTTCCGTTGTCGATTAGGACGCGGTGGATATTAAAGTTCCCTATCATCAGGGTCACCATTAACGCATCATCATGGGGGTATAAAACCCCTTCTTCATCTTTCGAAGAAAATGTAACAGCATCCAGTTCTGTCCTGCGAGCCTTCGAAGGCCTTTCAAGGGAGAGTACTTCCTCGGAAGGCAACTTCCTGGCATAGGCCCGCCTTCCCGAGCTGGATGAGCCGCCGGCTATGAAACCACCGGTAATAGTGTGAATTTCCCCAACGGGCTCCCGATCTCTTTCGGACCCTGCCCGTCGGCGGACGTTGCGGTCGTCGTAACGTCCCGCATCGCTGTCGGCTCGGCGATGCCTTGTCTTAATATTGGCCCTGTAATTATCCGTATGACTTCGACGTTTGGGGGGAGTGGTTGGACGGTGGCGGTCGTCATGCGTGCGACCCTCATCACGATGACGCCGCTCTGTGCGCGGTTAGTCGTACTTTGTTTGTCTATTAGCCGCGACGAACCGAGCTAGCTTCCCTCCTTTAATCATTCTTTCTATCTCCCACCGAAGGGAGACGCAATCCTCGGTCTCGTGGCCGTGATCCTGATGATAATCACAATACTTACGCATGTCCCGTTTCTCTGAAGGGGCTTGCATTTTCTCAGGCCGCCTCAAACCCGGGTCCTTCTTAATCAACGTGTATATTTCCGCTACAGTTGTGTTTAACGGGGTAAAATTATATTCCCGTTCAGCTATGGGCTTTTTCTTCTCAGGCAGCTTCTCCCCCTTTTTTGAGCTTTCCCATAGCTGCAGGCCCCTTCTCCCCTGCGAAATTCTTTCTTCTTCGACTATTCCTTTGGCTTTAAGTCCCTTTCTGCATACATTCTCACCATCTTTTCCTGGTTAATGAATTCTTCGGCCTTTTCCATGAACTCCCGTAGGGTTGTTGGAGTCTTTTTGGCTAGCTCGAGGATGAAAGGTCCTTTATGCCAGAGTCCATTTATGGCGGCCGTCAAGACCACGCTTTCCGATATCTCTTCTGCTTCTACTCTCTCCTTATTAAACCTCTGGAGATAATCCTTGATAGGTTCGGTCTCCCCTTGCTTCAATGCAAGCATGTATTGCAGTGTGTTCTTGCGCCTCTTCGACGCCGACGAGATGATAGAGTTCCGTTGATTGACTAACAGAATTATTAGCTATCGAAAAACCTATCTCTGATACGAAACAACGCGCTACGACAGCCTATTCGCTAATTTCCACTTTCACGAACATCATTATCTCACACAACGTGTGCCCTCAACAATAAGGTGGAAGGGGGAATGCAACGAAGAACGATGGATAATTAATAAATTCTGTCTAACAAACAAGAAATGTTATC
The DNA here is from genome assembly GCA_900184695.1 of Betula pendula. Lineage (NCBI taxonomy): Eukaryota > Viridiplantae > Streptophyta > Magnoliopsida > Fagales > Betulaceae > Betula > Betula pendula. The sequence goes on along the minus strand of FXXK01000244.1, from coordinate 417,885 downwards.
TGATAGAAATAAAGAATAAAAAAAGATAACGCATTGCAACACAGGCGACAACACATATGACAATTTCATATTAATATGGCTATTAAACCGCATCTCCAACGTAGAACAGAATCATAATACACACATAAATTAGGGCAATGCGTGTGAGCTCGTAAAAGTTCATTAAAGTAAACCAAAAACAACGCACAATGCCGATTTGGGTAGCCAACGTAATTCCAAAAATCTGTTACAAATGAAAGATATGAATAGAAAAGCAATCAGAAAAAGAAAAAGAAAAGAGTGGAGAAAGCGGAATGTACACCTACTAATACCGATGCAAAGAGTGGAGCAAACAAAAAAAAATAAAGGACTTTGAAACACCTAGGAAGTAGACAGGGGGAAAGCCACCCAAAGCCCAAAGGCAAAATTGCACATAATCAAAGGACGCCAAAATAAAAACCAAAGAAGAATACAACAGAAAAAAGAAAAGAAAAAATAAGGATCGATTTACTTAACATGTTTGATTGCTATACGATCGCCAAAAAAGTAGAGAGAGTGTGTCACCAAACATCAAAGGAATAAAACAGTAAGAAAAATAAAAAAAAAAAAGAAACGAAATTAGACAGACAGATTCATGAACTTGCGGCTAAGAAAAAAGAATAGAGAAGAGAAAAGAGAGAGGGCCACGATCATAAGATTCGAGTAGTCCTCAGTACGAGCGTTAAATATAAGTATAAGAAAGAAAATAAAAAAAAGAGGTTTGATCCTCTTATAAAAAGAGGAGCAGCACACGTCTGAAAGGGATTTAGGGAGCGCCGAAACAGAGAGGCAGAAAATTGGAGCGCCGAAACAAAGAAGAAAAAGAAGCAGAAAACTGGGACAGCACCCGAAGAGAAAAAAAAAAAGGATCTATCTTCTTGGAGTGCCGGACAGCAGATAAGAAATATTCAAGTTCTTTTTCTCTCTTTTCCATGTCTTTTCATTTATATTCTGTTATGTACTTTAATACTATGAGAGGCTAAATTCTCAACTAAGGTTGAGGATGAAGCCTCGTTAATGAATTTCAGCAGTTATTTTTGAGATTTGATTTTGCCCAGAATAAAGTTTAATTAAACGATTAAATTGTTCTTGTTTCATATCAATTAATAAATAATAAATTCTGGATATGAGTTTAATCAAGTTTTTCTCATGATCTAGGATTATTTTTATTAATTGAATGCTTGGTTTATATTGTTGATTTTAAAATTGGATATCTATTGTGATTTGTTTTTTACGGATACAATAGATGATTTGATTTTAATTTCTTTTAAAAGCGAAGAAGAACATGCTTTAGATTTTTTCTAAGGATTTTAACGATGATATTTTCCATGGTAACAAGATTGATNTATGAGAGGCTAAATTATCAACTAAGGTTGAGGATGAAGCCTCGTTAATGAATTTCAGCAGTTATTTTTGATATTTGATTTTGCCCAGAATAAAGTTTAATTAAACGATTAAATTGTTCTTGTTTCATATCAATTAATAAATAATAAATTCTGGATATGAGTTTAATCAAGTTTTTCTCATGATCTAGGATTATTTTTATTGATTGAATGCTTGGTTTATATTGTTGATTTTAAAATTGGATATCTATTGTGATTTGTTTTTTACGGATACAATAGATGATTTGATTTTAATTTCTTTTAAAAGCGAAGAAGAACATGCTTTAGATTTTTTCTAAGGATTTTAACGATGATATTTTCCATGGTAACAAGATTGATTTCTAGATTATCATGTAGAGTATGGGTAAAATCAATGATCAAGAATATATGTTGTCATGAATTAATGAGGTGGATTCCACAACCTTAGTTCCTTTTTATCTTGATAATTTACTGCTTTTATTATTTATTTTGTTTAGATTAATTGCATAGTTGAATTTATTTTTATTTTTGAACAACCATATTTTTCTTGAACTAGATTAGGATTTATTTAGTTTAGATTTGATTAGTTTTCTTACAATTATACAAGTCCCTGTGGGTTCAACCTCGCGCTTGCTAAACTATACTTCGGTACGGTTCGTGCGCTTGCGAGTACATTAAAATTTCACAACAAGTTTTTGGCGCCGTTGCCGGGGACTTGGGTAGGAAAACAAATTAGATCTCAAACTGAATTCATTCTTCTACTAGTTGTAGTTAGTTTTGTTTTATTTTATTTTATTTTTTATTAAAAAAAAAGACTTAAAATTTTGGTTTTTGGTGGTGTATGAGAACGTGGGAGCGTGATCACACCAATCGTCTTGTTAGAGTTGAACTTTCCACAATGGCAGAACACGTCGAGGATACCAAAACTCTAAGAGAATTGTTTTCACCCATTACCATTAATCCTCCTTCTTGCATAGTATTGCCTGCAACCACTGCGGCACACTTTGAATTGAAGCCCCATATTATTCAACTCCTTCCATCATTCCATGGGTTTGACCATGAGGATCCTTACCAACACGTGAAGGATTTCCTCGAAATATGCTCTACATTCAAGTTCCAAAAATTTTCTGATGAGTCGGTACGTCTTAGGCTTTTTCCGTTCTCTTTGAAAGAGAAGGCGAAAGCGTGGCTGAATTCTAATGTACCCAGATCCATCACCTCTTGGGAAATCCTTGTCACTAAATTTCTGAACAAATTCTTCCCTATGTCAAAGACCAATGCCCTTCGTCGTGAGATAACTGATTTCGCTCAAGAGGAGCATGAGAAGTTCTATGAGAGTTGGGAGAAATTTAAGGATTTACTTTTGAAGTGTCCCCACCATGGATTTGAAACGTGGCGTCTCGTTCAATACTTTTACAACGGTTTGACTCAGTCTAATCGTAATATGATAGAATCTATGAATGGTGGAAGTTTTTTAAGCCTTACGGATAATGATGCATTTGATTTTTTGGACAAGTTGTT
>FXXK01000244.1:370697-409978 GCA_900184695.1 Betula pendula | reverse complement strand
CCCAATTTTTACCGTCACCCATCTGTTCTTTATTTTCCCTATTCTTAACCCTACATTACGTCCCAATAAAGTCCTTATTTGATCTTGAGGATTGTATGGTTCAGAGATGTTCATGACTAATCAATGAGTATGGTGTAAATTCTTTTCGGCATCCTTTCATGAGACTACTTATTCTTTCTTGATTAAGCGATTTTTTTTCCATATGATTTATATGTGAGGTGTTTGATTTTGCTTACATTATTCTACTCACATATACTAGAGAGTGTTATACCTATTTCAGAGTGATTTCAATTGTTGAGTGTTAACACCGGTAAGGTTTGAATCAAAACATACTTTCTAAGGGAAATTTGAAATCATGTTTATCTAGATACTGAATGTGTGTTTGTGTTGGCTAAATTTTTCACTCACATTGAGCTTGGTTGGCATGTGGAATCTCTTTGGTAGTTGTAGTGTCATGACCTTGAACTAATTCTTGTTGTTAAGTTAAAAAAAAAAGGAAAAAAAAAGAAAGTGTCTTTCTTGTTCTTTGAGTCTGTGTCTGTTTTAAGTCGCTTGAATTGCTAGGGACTAGCAATAAGCTGGTTGGGGGTTGTGATAATAGCTTAAAAATGCATATTTTTCTGGATTAAAAATAAGCATTGTCAACAACCATAATTTCATATTTATTGCATTTTAGCATCAATTGTGAATAAATGTCTAATTATTATCTTGAGCTTAAAAGGTTTATTAATAAAAGAAAATATATTTTTGTAGGATTGACAAAAAATTGTTACAAAGGAAAATAAAAGAAAGCAAAGAAAAGAAAAAGAAAAGAGTGGAGAAAGCTGGAATGTAGACTACAAAGTGAAGAAAAGAGTTGGAGCAAACAAAAAAATAAAGGACTTTGAAGAAGCCAAAAAGAGAGGAAAGTCTACCAAAGCCCAAAGGCATGTCACGTTAATGAAGCCCAAAAAAAATAAAGAAGAACAAAAAGAAAAAGAAAGAACAAAATAGGAGGATGATTTTTTGTCTTATTTGTGAGTGGGCCAAAAAAGAGAGAAGGTGGTCACCTGCAAGGGAAGAATAACGTAAAGAAAAAAAAAAAAAAACTGAAATTGAGGATGCATGGACTTGCGGCTGAAGAAAAAAGAATAGAGAAGAGAAAAGAGAGAGGCCCACGATTTTTGTAAGAAGTCGCTGGGAGTGGGACGAGCGTAAATTAAGAAGAAAGGAAAAAAAAAGGGTTTGGTTTCTCCACTGCCCCGGAGGCCTGCTTGTTCCCCCTGCTGGCCAGGGGGGTTGTGAAGTTTCTCCACTGCCCATCACAATCGGATTGCTTTTGTTAGTAAGAACAAAATCGTGTTCCCACAGACGGCGCCAAACTGTTAGAATAGTTTCCAACTTCGACTGCACGTGGACCTGAGAACATAGAAAAGGTTAGACACAAGAGCTTGCCGGGGGTTGCCCACGGGGGATAGCTCCGATGCCTAAGTCAGTATTTTTCTTGAAGGGTTATTCTAAGAAAAAGACTCAGAACATTTTTTAGGGTTTTTTCAGTTACATACCTCGTGCCGAACTTTACCCCGCTTCTTATATAGTGGCGGACCCCCCGAGGCTCATTTAATGAACTCCCGCGGTGGAGCCCCCAAGTTTCCCATTGTCTTCTATGCCCATGTGGTCCATTAATGATCCTACCACGTGTCACGTAAATACTAGCCCACGACACTTGACTCTTTGTCCGCTTGTCACGTCAATCATTTCCTAAAGGGCAAGTGAGCGTCGAAAACACGCAGGAGCAATGACCAAGCCCGGCTGCCTTAAATGCCAGCCATAATGGGCCTTGTCCTCTCTTCATAAAGGATCATTACGTCCTCCACCTAGGGGCCGAACATTGAGGGATGGAAAAACCCTCAATGTATTTACCGACCCTCCTGGCGAAGGTCGGCAGATATATATATAGGTTCGGTCCCCTTATATATGGGTCGTTCACAAGAAAAGGGGATATGGGCCTACACGGTCGTTCAAGCCTAACCCCCAACAAATAGTAAAACAAGAAACAACCTAGATATAGAGGGTAATTTTGTGAAACACCTTGAACAAGTGTGCATTATTTCCAAATTCATTTGCTTAAAGTATATATTATCTATCTGTTTTGATTTTCTATTGGTTTAAAAGGTCATCTTCAACTTTTTTTACATAATCTACTGCTTAAGGATTTTAACCTATTCTAAAAGTTGAGAAGACTTTTTGCCCCATCCTTTAGACAATGGACACTTTCTTTTTGTCTTAGTTTGATTTTCACATTTTTCATTCAGAATAAATTAAAAAAAATGCGTAAGAGAGTTCGAGGAATTAATTGTGCATGCAATTAATTCTCTGATGTATTATGTCCATTTAGTAGATATTTTGAATAATATCTTAGATACAAAATAAATAGAATATTGATATAACTAATATTAATTTAAACATCGAATAAGTTGTGCAAACTAGCTAAGAGATGTCACAAAAAATAATTGGTCCATGCAATTATCCCTCTTTTTCTTTGGCAATTGTTGGACGCAACTAAGTTGTTTATTTCTTGAATCAGAAGACTTGTTTGTTTTACTTTAATTTCTAGCGTCTCCTGCTGACCGACACACACAGAATTATCCCATCATGCATGTCAATTTGTTTACTCCCGATTGCATATCAACCGATTGCATATCAATAGGTTGTTGTCAACTAATTTTTTGATGTAAATTGTGGCTGGGGTTTAACTGGCTTTGTGAATTGTTATTGCATTATGTTATTAATGATATTTTTAACCCTTGGTTCTCATGGCCCATAGTTATATACTGTTGATTTTTTCGTAGCATGGCTGAAGCTATACAAAATCAATGTAAATGAAATAATTTGCTTTTAGGAAATGATGAGTGTTGCGGGAGTTATTCAGCAATTGTTTTTTGTTGAGTTTTTTTTTTTTTATTAAAAAGAGGTGATTTTGTAAATGTGTAGGGAATTATAGATTTTTGGTAGGTTGACTCACTTGTGTAGAGAATTATATGAAGCAGAATTTCTTATGTTGCATGTTGCTAGATGTAGTTGTTATTTTGTATATATAGCTCACATGATTTTGGTTTTGGTTGTATTAATGAGATTCTTATTTTTGTTAGTTTATTGAGCTAACACAATTAGATCTTGCTATTAAATTAATTCAATTTTGTATAGGCAAGGAAAAATAACGTCTTCAAGTACTGATGCATCCAGTGGACGTCCAGTATGTTACTGTGGAGTTCTTGCCCAAGTAAGGTACTCCTGGACAAGTATGAACTATGGTATAAAGTGGTATGGCTGTGTAAATTACAAGGTAGTTTATTAAATTACTTTTCTTATTTATTTATCATACAAATATTTGGTGATATTTTTTTTTTATTTAGTTATAATGAAAAAAATTGGTGATGAAATTTTTCTTTATTTATTTATTATGCAGAAAATTGGTGATTGTGATTTTTTTCAGTGGGCCTATAATGAAATGAGCCTTATGAAAAAAGAGTAACGAACCGGTTGAAAGAAAAATGCAATGATATTGCTAGACTTGAGAAATTGGTACAAACAAAACAAGCCAAATACCATGCGAATTTTGAGAAATTGCTGGAAACAAAACAAGCCAAATATCATGCGGATTTGGAGGCGAATTTGGAAAATCAATCGGTCTAATTTCGACTGCAGTTATTGTTGTACCAAAATAGAGCGAGAATGTATAAAGCTATTATAACTTTTATCATTTTTATCTTAGTTATTTTGATTTTGCTTATGATGTTTTATGGTAGTAGATCTAGTTGTAGGAACTTGATGTTAAGATGAAACTTTTCATCGTCTTGTAACTAATTAAGAATTGCATTTAAGCTTCCATATGCCTTAATGTTTCAGTTGTCTATTTGTGTATTTTACGATTAATAGATAACGCCGTAAAATAATTGATTAGAAAGTGGTTTGAGCTTTGGCATGCATCTGACCAATACTACCACCTCCAAAGGATCCTGCAAATTAATATATATTACCAACTCCATATTGTATTTGAATACTTTTTTTTTTTTTTTGGAATATTTAGGATCATTTTTCCTTTATTATGGCATTGTAATCAACTTTTGCTAACTATATTTATATGGTCCGCACTCCTTGCTTGTGTTATGTTTGAATCGTGTTGGAGATTATTATTAAGTGTAAATTTTCACTTTCCTACTAGTAATGAGAAGAGTGTTAATTTAGTAATTGTGAGTTCTATGTTTATCTTTTCCCTCTAATTACTCTTTCTTTCTTTCTTTCTTTCTTTCTTTTTTTTCTTTATATATATATATATATTGAAAATTGAAATGCTTTTAGTCTGCCATGAGTGGTCCATACTTGCCCTAAAAAAAAAGTAGTGGTGCAGGACTCCATGAGCTGTTACAGTTTCGTTTTTGGAAGAACTTAATGTCTTGATATAATAAGCAAAGACGTAATTGAAGAAAACCATTTTGGCACAATAAAATTAATATATATCAACACTTGAGCACAATAAAATTTCATATCAACACCTAAGCACAAAAAATTCCATATCAACACCTAAGCGCACAATAAAATTCCATATCAACACCTAACATACAAAAAAATTTCATATCAACAGCTGAGCACAATAAAATTCCATATCAACACCTGAGCACAAAAAAATTCCATATCAACATACAGCATAAGCTACAAATTACAAGACCTAGAAATATCATTCATCACTACTTAATATCTCAAAACATTACAAAAGATAAATTCATTAAACCTAAAAAAGTGCCAAAATAACAAAATACATTATAGCCACATCCTTTTATCTTCGATTAACCTTCAAACATGAGCATGGAATTGATGACATACATGACAAAACGAATCATTGGGAGCTCAACACTATTAATTGCAGTTAAGGTACATCGATGGTTGAGTACAGCAAAGACTTGATATAAGACGGGCTTCACATGCATTGCAAACACCGGGTCGGTTGGAATAATGGCATTGGCTACAACTGTCATCCAATCAAGTTTTTGGAATGAGTTGTTGTTGATATCATTAACTAATTGCCACAAAAGGGTTATTAGTACTCCTTGGCTCAAAGGAGAAAGAGCTATAGACAATATCCACCGTAGATCAACCTGAAAAGAAAGCTTCAAATGTTAAAGAAATAGTGGCTAATATACTTTCATCAAAAACATAAATTTAAAGATGAGACAATTTCACCTGTGAGCATAGCCAAGACAAAATGGATAAATCATATCTCTGTAGGGCCACACTGAAAGCCTTTTCAAAGTTGCGTTCACATAACAATTTTGATAACTCATTTATTGGATCAACTGACACCCCAACCTAAAACACACATGAGACAACCAAAGGTTTAAAATGAGATAAAAAACAAAAAATTGCAAACTTATAAAGAAATCAAGTAAATCGTCATTCTACGTTTTATGGTTATACCTGATTACAAGTTATATGACCGTGTTGACCATCAATTGCTGAAGTCAATGGAATCTGACTTGTATTCGCTTGATCTTGCGTTGCTTTTGAGGTCTACAATTAAATAATGTCTGTAAGTAAATGTGTTTCCAACAAAATGTAATAAAAATTTATATGGGGTACGTAAATGTGTTTTTAACCTGTTTCTTTCCCTTCTTCGAATTGGCGTTCTTGTCACTCGCATCCTTCTTTGCTCCCCTCTTCGGTTTGGCATTGTTGTCACTCGCAGTCACTTTTTTCTGTTGCGACCGATTCACCTCTTTTTCTAAAGTGGACGCCATTCTTGTTGTCTTTGGTCTCCCTAGACGTTTAACCTTAACAGGACTAAGAACAATGTTACTTTACACCACCGAACCATCATTACTTTGGAGGAATTGATTGCAGCTTGAAGATGCGATTATTCCAGCTGAAATGTGCTGAGAACGGCGAATGGCTTCAGGCATTTTTTTCACTGAGTTCCACCATTAACATATCAGCATTTTCATCGACCCTCTTGTATTTTTCCATGCTCGAAGATGCGATCAATGCTAATTTATTTAATTTCTTGCACAACCTGTTATATCTTTCGTCATTAGGGTCATCACCGAAACCGTCATAGCTACTATTAACCGAGGTGTATGTTCGTTTTATATCCTTCCTCCATCTGGTAAGAAAATCTCTTTGTGGCAACACTGTAACTTTCTTTGATGTCAATACAGAAATGACATGCCTATACACTATGCCTCTTGTTTCAAACAATGCACAACTACACTTCACTTCTACTTCTTCTTCATTGTAAGAAACACAATATTCTACATCTTTTATGCTTCCATTAACGACATCACTTTCAACCACTTTATAAGTAGAAATTGCACCTTCACTACTAATCAAAGAGTTATTAATGGTCATAAGGTTCATAAACTCCTTCTAAACTTCTTTGAACTTCGTATTGGTGTACACAGCTTGGAACGCCTTTTCCAAAGGTAAGGAGCCAACACATGGCCTCATGCGATTAAAACAATCAAAATCAGAATTTGTCTCTCTTTCAACCATTTTCATCAAAGCACGATCAAATTGATTAACAAATTCCTTTAGTGTGGTTTGTGAGTGCACATAACCATCAAAAAATAAATTCATACTTTCACTCTGCTGCGTAGTATTCATTCCTGCCCAAAATGTATCCTTCATATATGTCGGGACCCAATATGTCCGCTCATTATATAACCCACGCAGCCATGCATTATTCTCAAGTTCATAAGTCTCAAGCAGCATCACCCAATTTTCCTCAAATTCTGCACATGTTTGAGAGCCATAAACACAAGTATTAAGGGCACTCTTAATGCCATTAAATTGAGCATGTGCTCCAAACTTTTCGGGTAGTTTTCTCATAATGTGCCACAAACAATATCGATGTCGAGTTGTCTTCGGAAAAACTATTTCAATTGCATTTTTCATAGCCCTAGCTTGATCTGTTATAATTGCACTTGGAGCTTTGCCATTCATGCAATTTAACCAAGTTTCAAACAACCAAGTAAATGTTTCTGTGTCCTCGCTTGATATTAGTCCTGCTCCCAAAAGTATTGATTGGCCATGATGATTCACACCTACGAAAGAAGCAAATGGCATGTCATATCTATTGGTCAAGTACGTTATGTCAAATGTAATGACATCTCCAAAATATTCATATGCTTTTCTACTTCGTGCATCGGCCCAAAACACATTTCGCATCCTATTATTATCATCCATATCAATTACGTAATGGAAGCCTTCGTTCTTCTTTTGCATTCTCTTAAAATAATCACAAAGGGCTTGACCACCTCCTTTGCCAAGCCGAAGCTCTCTTGCCTTTTCAATAAAATTTCTTCCATCTCTCTCTCCGAATGGAAGATTCTCGTACCCCCCACTTTCAACAACTAAAGAATAAAAATTCTTATTCATACGTATTCCAGCTTTATCATTCATCACTAGCCTTTTTTTCACAGAATCATCAATATGCTTATGGCATCTAAACAACCTTGCTTTTCCTGGGCTTAACCCATGGTTATGCTCAATCACAACCTTAGTCAAATACCACGTTCCATCGACACATAACCTAGCACAAATCCTGGCTTTATAATCCGTTTTAATTGTTGCTGGACCTCCCTTTGTATTTGTATCATCAGTTCTACTTTTGTATTTACCTTGACGACTACATGTCAGAGTTATATAATAGACTTCATCACCTCTCTTTTTAATGCCTCTTTTTATCACACCAAAACCATCTTGCTTAGCATACTTCCTATAGTAGGAACAAACGTCATCCAACGAATCAAACGTCATAGATTCTTTAGGTTCTTCAACTTTGTCATCCCCTCCAATCAGCATGTATTGTGTGCCATTATCCGTTCTATCATTCAACTTTTTTTTATCATCAAACTCTAAATCACATAAAAATAAAGAAATAATACAAAATTCAGAGCTATAATTGGTGGGGGGTCAAAAAAAAATTTATTTTTGGCTAAATTATAATGCAAACATCAATAAAAAACCTAACCAGTTACAGATTCATCTTCATCAATAGAATTATCGTCGTTGTCGGTTAAATCATCATCATTTCGAATCTGTGTACACGGAGATTCAACATCGCCCTCATTATTCGAGTCCATTTAGGAAAACAAAAGGTGTCCAAAATGAGTAATTGAAAAGCCAAACAAAACAAGAAGATTGTTTTAATATACCTTAGAGGCTTAGACCCTTGGTTTAGAACTTGAGAATTCATGGTCTTGGTAAATGTTGTTTTCATTTTTTATTAATTATTCCATTTTCTGTTGAGGTATGTGATTTTATTTTGTTCACTTTAATATACCAATCCGAACCCTTCCAGCAACCAACAGCAAAATACAACCAGAATACAGCACATGATAACAATTTCTCAAACTCAAATTACACCAATAATCCAATAACATTGTGGAAAAAAAAAATCCCACAAAAGAAAGCACAAAAAAAAATAGTAATATACCGATCCGAACCCTTCCAGCAACCAGCAAAATTTCACAGCCAAATTCAACCCAAAAAATCAGCAATGACCAAAGCAACCAACACCGACAGCCACTATCAAAAAAAAAACACATTATCTCTGGGTGTCTTTCTTTCCATTTCATTTGTTACAAAAAAAAAAACAAAATATTCCGTGTAAAAAAAAAAAAACAAATCGTGTTTGGCACTATAAATACAACCAGAATACAACACATCATAACAATTTCTCAAATTCAAATTACACCAATAATCTAATAACAATTAAGGGAAAAAAAAAATCCCACAAAAGAAAGCACAAAAAAAATTGTAACATACTGATCCAAACCCTTCTAGCAACCAGCAAAATTCATAGCCAAATTCAACCCAAAAAATCAGCAATGACCAAAGCAACCAACACCGACAGCCACTATCAAGAACAAAAAAAAAAACACATTATATCCGAGAAAAAAATGGTTTTACCTTGTTCTCCTGCTGTGCTCTCTCGCTTTTCTTAGCCAATCTCTATCTCTAGTTCTACAAGTAGATCTCAGAACCTATGTAAACAATCAACAGCCACTGTCAAGAAAGAACAACAACCAAAAAAACGAAAAAACACAGTACGTACCTCGACGGATCTGTGAGGGAGGATGGTGAGCATCAGTGCCGGAGAGAAAATGGGGAGGCAGAAATGTGCGGAGAGGAGAGGAGGCGCACTGTCTGTGGTGGCTGGCGCTCCTCCTTCGCGGTGGCCGGCGGTAGGTGGAAGAGGGGAGAAGAAAATGGCTTGGGCGAGAGAGAGAGAGTTGCCAGCGGGGGGCGAAAACATGCGGGGGAGGGAGAGGTGTGGTGGCTGGCGCTCCTCCTTCGTAGTGGCCGGCGGTGGGTGGAAGAGGGACGAAGGAAATGGCTTGGGGGAGAGAGAGAGAGTTCCGGCGGGAAATGAAATGGGGGGGGGAATGAAATATGAATGCAGAAGCCTCTGCTTTCATTTCATTTCGATTTTTTTTTTTTTTTTTTAGAAAAAAAAAAAAAAAAAAAAAAAACTGAGTGGGACGACGTGGCCTTTGGCCACATCATCCCAGAGGGATGCTGGAGGGACGCTGGTAGACCTCCAGCATTCCTCTTAGTATTATTAGCAACTTTTTTGGCAAAGGGATTTTGTAAGACCAAATAATTACATCAAATATTTTAATTTTTATATTTTATTAATTATTTTTAAGTTTTATTTTTTAATTTCTATATGACATCTAACACTTTTTTTATTATTAAAATAAAAAATTTACTACAAAATAAAATTTTCTTACTTTTTCATACAAAAAAATTTACAACATTCTTTATATTTATATCACATCAATCGTTTCTTATGACCATTCAAACCCCAAACTTCAATCCTTTATCAAACATACCCGAAAGAAATTTAGTGAAAATGTGCGCACTAAAAAAAAAAAAAAAGCCTAAAGACTTATTATTTTAACTAAAACATTTTGATGAGTATTAAGGAAAAAAAAATCCCATAAAAGAAAGCACAAAAAAAATTGTAACATACTGATCCAAACCCTTCTAGCAACCAGCAAAATTTCATAGCCAAATTCAACCCAAAAATCAGCAATGACCAAAGCAACCAACACCGACAGCCACTATCAAGAACAAAAAAAAAACAACATTATATCCGAGAAACAAAATGGGTTTTACCTTGTTCTCCTGCTGTGCTCTCTCGCTTTTCTTAGCCAATCTCTATCTCTAGTTCTACAAGTAGATCTCAAAACCTAGTTAAACAATCAACAGCCACTGTCAAGAAAGAACAACAACCAAAAAAACGAAAAAACACAGTACGTACCTCGACGGATCTGTGAGGGAGGATGGTGAGCATCAGTGCCGGAGAGAAAATGGGGAGGCAGAAATGTGCGGAGAGGAGAGGAGGCGGCACTGTCTGTGGTGGCTGGCGCTCCTCCTTCGCGGTGGGCCGGCGGTAGGTGGAAGAGGGAGAAGAAAATGGCTTGGGCGAGAGAGAGAGAGTTGCCAGCGGGGGGCAAAACATGCGGGGAGGAGGAGGTGTGGTGGCTGGCGCTCCTCCTTCGTAGTGGCCGGCGGTGGTGGAAGAGGGACGAAGAAAATGGCTTGGGGGAGAGAGAGAGAGTTCCGGCGGGGAAATGAAATGGGGGGGGAATGAAATATGAATGCAGAAGCCTCTGCTTTCATTTCATTTCGATTTTTTTTTTTTTTTTTTTTTTTTAGAAAAAAAAAAAAAAAAAACTGAGTGGGACGACGTGGCCTTTGGCCACATCATCCCAGAGGGATGCTGGAGGGACGCTGGTAGACCCTCCAGCATTCCTCTTAGTATTATTAGCAACTTTTTGGCAAAGGGTTTTGTAAGACCAATAAAATTACATCAAATATTTTATTTTTATATTTATTAATTATTTTTAAGTTTTTATTAATTTCTATATGACATCTAACCTTTTTTTATATTAAAATAAAAAATTACTACAAAATAAAATTTTCTTACTTTTCATACAAAAAAATTTACAACATTCTTTATATTTTATATCACATCAATCGTTTCTTATGACCATTCAAACCCCAAACTTCAATCCTTTATCAAACATACCCGAAAGAAATTTAGTGAAAATGTGCGCACTAAAAAAAAAAAAAAGCCTAAAGACTTATTATTTTAACTAAAACATTTTGATGAGTATTGTTCATTAAAAAAAAATCATTAAACCTGTGTTCTCTCCCTCTCCATTTTATTTTATTTTCGTTTCTTTTTTGTTTTCTCTCGGCACATACACACAACACTTTTTTCTTTCTTGCTCTGATTCACATACTGATACACAGGACACACACAGACACAACACTCACACGACACACCATACATTTCATGTATATTTTGTTTATTTATATTTTAATTTTATATGACTATTAGAAAAAGACAAATATTAAAAATATGACTGTTGTAATAAGACAAATATTAATAAATATGAACATTCGGAGAAGACAAATTTTTAAAATATAACCATAAGAATAAAACAAATATTTAGAAATATACTATTTGGAAAGATAAATATTCAAAATATAAATGTTAGAGAAAAAAATAAAAATAAAAATTGAAAAAGAATAATAAAAGTAGATAGCTAAAATGGTGAAGCTGCTGGGGTGTTTTAAAAAAGTGAATTGCTAAAAATATATAAAAAAAAAAAATGATTTTTAGCCAAATGGCTATAAAATTTGGTGAGGCTAGTTAGTGTTACTGTTATAATTAAATGTAATTGTTAATAATAGTAGGTAAAAGTGTCATGTGGATTATCACATAAGTTTGTAAAGAACTTCTAATAAAAGTTATAGCAAAATATACTTACCCCCCCCCCCGAAGTATCTCGGCATTTGCGTTTTAGACTCCAATGTTCAAAAAGTGACAATCGATCCCCTCGAAGTATCTTGTGTTGACAAAAAATACTCTCCGTCCATTTTATTCGTCTCTTTGGACGGAAACCAGGTCACATGTCACGCACATGACTTTTTTTTTTCCAAACTTCCAAAAATACCCTTAGGAGGGCAGAGTGTCAATTTTTTATTTTTTTAAAAAAATAATAATTAAAAAAATGGTGGCTGCCAGTTGTTAGTAAAGGGGGTGGCTTGCAAAGATTGCTTGAGGTGGCTTGCGGGCCACCCTAAAGTTGGGGGTGGCTTTCAAGTCACCCCCAATGAAAATGCGGCCACCTCTAGGAAAGTTGGGGGTGGCCACCCGCCACCCCTAGCCCAAATCTAGGGTGGCATGCACCATAAAAGAGCTGCCCAACTTGTTTTGCTCTACCCTCTCTCCTAAAACCTTGTGAAACCTAACTCTCCAGCTGCCTTGGGAGGATTCCCTCCTCCACCCCCCCCCCCCCCTCTTTCCTTTTTACCTCTTCAAAGGCACCAACCGCCTCTTTGGAGGCCCTATCCACTTCTCAAGAGGCTTTATCCCTACACATAGGGGTGGCAAAATGGGTTGGCGAGTCGGGTACGGGTTGACCCGCCAACCCGTTAACCCTAAACCCGGACACGACCCGTTTAATAAACAGGTCATGTCGTGTCAACCCGTTTATTAAACGAGTTGACACAACCCAACCCGTCAACTAGTTGACGAGTCGTGTCGTCGGGTTGAATTTATTCAACCCGACCCGACCCAACAGACCCACTCGAAATGGAAATGAGGAAAACTGGAAAAGGAAATCACAGATTCACAATTTCACAAATCAACAAATTAGTGAGAAAGGGTTTAAGGGAATCACTCAGAATCTCAGATCAGGAGAATGATAGAATCGGAGATCATGGAATTGGAAGCCGGCATCGTCACGGCGAGACCGAGAGAGAGGGAGAGCCGGAGAGGGAGATATCAGATACTGTCATTCCGGTGACGATCGATGACGGCTACTCGCCGTAGGCCAGATCGAGAGAGAGGGGGAGGAGATACCGCCGGTGCCGGGGACGATCGATGACGGCGACTCGCCGTGGGCCAGATCGAGAGAAAGGGAGAAGGACGATCGACGGAGAAGGAGACAGATAGACAGTGAGAGAAAGAGAGGGAGAGCTGAGAGTTGAGGAGGGGGGGCTTCAGGTTTTTACCCTTTTTTTTTTTTTAACGGGTCACGCGGGTCACCCGCCAGGTTGACCCGTCTGACCCGTTAACTAAACGGGTAATAAACGGGTTGACCCGTTTGACCCGAAAACCCGTTAAGCCAAACCCAAACCCGATTTTTTCGTGTCATGTTTATGTCGGGTTCGCGGGTCGTGTCAAAAATTGCCACCCCTACCTGCACAGCAGCCTTGCCGACTCACCCTCCACTACGAGATGACTAGTTTCCACATTTTCTCGCCATTCTCAACCCCAGATCTATTTTTTTAGAGTTTTTGGATTTTGTTTTTTCAAAACTAGATTTGTCAACTTTAAATAGCTTCACTACCTCACGTGCCCCTCCACCATGTTCTTGGACTTTCCCGCCTCCTTCTGCCACAAGCCACGCCGCCGTCCGAGCAACATGCGCCAATGTGTGCACAGCTCCACATCGCGCGTGCTCCCATTCTTCACCCACCACCACCTCAGCTGGTCCTTTGTGGTGGTTTTTGCTTTTCCGGCACCTACTACTGACGCGTGTTGTTCACACTTCGGCGAGAGGTTCATCGACGCCAGCAAGCCTCCACTCACACAACACCTCCCTCCACCAGTGGATCTACTCCATGCATTTATTTTATGTTCTTTATATTTCTTTGGTATTTTTTCTGTATTGTGATGAGTTATTGCTTTCAACTTAACCTAAATCGGTTGGACCTCAAACTTATAGTCTGTGATGAATACCTCGTTTTCGCTTCTCTTGGTCTGTTTGGTTTCCTCAAAAGCCGGGCTAAATTAAACTTTTTTAGTCTGTTCGGTTTCCTTGGAAGCCAAACTAGATCTAAATTTTTAGGAGTTCTCAAACTCCTAATCGTTTTATCCATCTTAGTGGCCACAACTTTCATTTCGTAATCATTTTATCCATTTTAGTGGCCACAACTTTCATTGGCTGTATTCCCAAGTGACTTCCACCTTCCTAGGTTTCCTCCCGTGCTATGAAGTGCTAATTGCCTGTCTAGATTGGGTTTTCCAATTGTTAACTTTAGCTTGTTGGTTTTCTATTATGTTTCTCTGTACTTTGTTCCTGATGGAATGAATGAATGAACTTAAGGCTTTTGATAATCCAACTCTATATAGGAATATAGTGGGAGCTCTTCAGTATCTCTCACTCACAGTCTCGCACGACTAGATGTGTCATTTGCTATCAATAGGGTTTGTCAATACATGCAACGTCACACTCAATCCCATTGGGAAGGTGTGAAGTGTATTTGTCATTATCTAAAACATAGAATCCATCATGGTTTACTTATAAAGGAGTCTTCCTTATAGCACTTATATTGGTTTATCTAAATTTTTAGACAAAATAGCTAATTAAATCTCACTTTTATTAATTTACCTAATCACTTTTTAAGACATACATCCATCAGCTTATCTATACTTTTTTTCTATTTTATTAAAATAATCATTTTTTATTTTTTTTATTCACACAAAAATCATACCATTTCCACCCCCACCAACCCATAGAACTTGCGATCAGACCTCATCAAGACCTCTACAATCCACCAACCGAACCTCCTCAAATTAACAAATCCTAATTCATACAACAGACCTCTTCAAGAAATCAGCAAATTGCATAAAAATTAGACCTATTCAAAAAATCATAAAAGGTTCAGCAACAAATCAACAAGGGATAAAAAGACATCAGGCGGTACCGTGAGTCTTGGGTTGTGGATGGTGGCTCTCTCAGTCTTGTGTGGTGGTTCTAGGTCTTGGGTCATGCGGCATTGAAGGGGTTTGTTGGACTGAAGTGCAAAAATGAAAAGATAAAGAAGAAAAGATAAACGAAACAGAAAGAGAGAAAAATATATCAATAAACAAGTGATGAATCCATGTACATTGTTCACGGATGGAATTAAAATTTATTTTAGATTTATGATGGCTATTCAAATGGAGAAATATTTTCAGGGCTTGCTTAGCCATTCTAGCAAAAATGCTAGAATGGCTAATTCAATGTGAGTGCTCTTAGTCTATTTAATGGCCTTCTTTGAAGCAAATTTGGCAGGCCACCTGATGATTCTCGATCAACCATCGGATATTGTCTATTCCTTGGCTCAAATTTAATTTTTTGGTATTCCAAGAAATAATAAACTGTCTTTTGCTTTAGCACGGAGGCTGAATACCGTGCTATTGCTAATATTGTTGTGAAACTTGTTTGGATATAATCTCCTCTTTGTGAGCTTAAAAAAAAAATTAAATAAAATATAAAAACTATAAATATATAAAAATATATATAAAAAAAAAAAAATTGGGAGGTGGGCCGAGCATATATGGGCCGAACAAGGAGCGCATGAAAAGTCTCCGTCACGGCCTCACCTACCAAAAAATATCTTCTTTACAGCAGTGGTGCTTTATCCATATGTCTTTCCCAAAGGATAAACCAGAAATTGAGCAAATTACTACTGCTGATTACTACTTTATAGAAAGTGTAAACGAATAAAAAATGAGAGAAAGCTCATAATTTCTGTAGATATTTCCCTAAAAAGATTAATTCCTTTGTCAAATAAAGTAGAATCTGATTAAAGCGCGAGGGCTGTCGACTATAATTTCTGTTTGTGTAAGTCATAATCTTATCATTATTAGACTATCTTTCAATGTATTTATGTAAACAAAACTTTGATTATTATCTCAAAAATTTATAAGTGATAATATAATGAATTAAATCATTTTAATTATAATTTAACCCTCTAACATATAGAATATTTAATTCGAATTGAAGTTATAAATGGTTGGAACTGTAATATTAGTATAAAGTTAGAAAGAGAGAGAGAGAGATCGCAAGGCGGTTCCTTCCCGCCAAAAAGCGTGATGTGGCCACGTGTAGGGGAGAGTTCACAGATTACAGCTTTGGGGGTGGCCACGTGTCGTCCGAGCCACCATCGTTTGCCACGTTTACAGTGTCACAGTCCTCCCCTTCATAACAAAAAGCTCTCCGATTCTTTCTTCGATCTTTTGCTTGTTGTCGAAACGATGAGATAAAAAGAGAAACTCGATCCTCTCTGTCTGTACTCTTCTCATGGAGGTTCCCGCTGGTATCTCCGCCAAGCTATGCAGCTTTATCTACTTCCTGCCCTTCTTCTTGTTGCTCTTCATCCTCGGCCTCCTTAAAGGTTTCATTCTCTATAACCTAATTTGCAGTCATGCATGTATTTCAGTATTTATGTATAACACCCTATTTATTTATTTTCTTCTTTTTGTTTTTTATGTATTCATTTATGATTAATTGAAGGGGGTATATAAATGCATCTGCAATTAGACATACATGCGCTATAATGGGTGATGGGTTAATGGATTATTTGGTATTTATATATATGTTTATTTTATATCGATGAAATGCATTAGTCGAATGGATTTGTCATCTTGTTTGTCCTTCTTAACAATTAATTCCTTTGGCAGCGGCACTTGTTGGGCCGGTTGTTGTAGGCATCATATTGATTGGAAACTCAGCAGTTATACTTGGGCTATGGACTGCACATTTTGTATGGACTTATTACTGTGTGGCAAAGTATGTGTATGGTTGTTCACAACCCACTTCCCAAGTTCATGTTATGTTTTCATGCCATGTGATTCTGACTGGTTACCTTTTTGGCAATTAATTTCCAGAACCAAGAAGCTCGGGCCAGTTCTGAAGGCTGTGGTGCTGGTTTCATTGCCAGTGCCTCTGGTCCTTTGGCCAGTCTTTGGAATTGTTGGAAGCCTTTTAGGGGGAATAGGATATGGATTTTTTTAGGGGTGTCAAAACGGGTTAACGAGTCGGGTTCAGGTTAACCCGCTTGACCCGTTAACCTTTTAACCCTAAACCCGGACACGACCCGTTTATTAAACGGGTCGTGTCGTGTCAACCCGTTTATTAAACGAGTTGACACGACCCAACCCGTCAACTAGTTGACGGGTCTTGTTGTCGGGTTGAATTTATTCAATCCGACCCAACAGATACTGCCAGTGCCATTTCGGTGACCAAGAGGGAGATTGAGAAAGAGGGAGAGGGAGAGGGAGAATCGGGAGATATCAAATATCAGACCGAGAGAGAGGGAGAAGAGATACCGCCGGCGCCGAGGATGATCGATGACGGCGACTCGCCATGGGCCAGACTAAGAGAGAGGGAGAGGAGATACGGCCGGAGTCGTGACGGCGACTCACCGTGTGCCAGACCGAGAGAGAGGGAGAGGGATCGACGGAGTCGTGACGGCGACTCGCCGTGGGCCAGACCGAGAGAGAGGGAGAGGGATCGACGGAGTCGTGACGGCGACTCGCCGTGGGCCAGACCGAGAGAGAGGGAGAGGGATCGACGGCGCCATGACGGCGACTCGCCATGGGCCAGACCAAGAGAGAGGGAGAGGGATCGACGGAGGAGACAGTGAGAGAGAAAGAGAGGGAGATTGAGAGAGAGAGTCCGAGAGTTGAGGCCCTTGAGGGGGGGGGTGCGGGTTAAACTGATTCGGGAAGTTTTAGGCTTTTAGCAATTTTTTTTTTTTTTTGGTGGGTTAAACGGGTCAGCCGGGTCACCCGGCGGGTTGACCCGCCTGACCCGTTAACTGGCAGGTCATAAACGGGTTGACCCGTTTGACCCAGTAACCCAATAAGCTAATCCTAAACCCGATTTTTTCGTGTCGTGTTCGTGTCGAGTTCACAGGTCGTGTCAAAAATTGTCACCCCTAGATTTTTTGTCCCTCTTTTTGCAACTTTTGAGGCTATTGGAGGGAATGTCACGGACAAATTCTACTGCTGTTTTCTTGTATTAGCAGCCTTTTACTTATTTTGGTGAGGAAATTTAGTGAAAATGTGCGTGTGCAAAAAAAAAAAAAAAAAAAGGCCCAAGGACTCTTTCTTTTAACTAAACATTTTGGTGAGTGCTGTTCATTTACCAAATAAAATAAAAAAAAATCATGAAACTTTAGTTCTCTCTCTCTCTCTCTCCATTTTATTTAATTTTTGATTTTCTCTCTACACATACACACAACACTTCTTTTCTTTCTTGCGCTGTGATACACAGGACACATACACAGACAACGCTCACATGACACACCATACATTTCATGTATATTTATATCTTAATTTTATATGACCGTTAGAAAAAAATAAATATTCAAAAATATTACCATTGGATAAGACAAATATTAAAAAATATGACCGTTAAGAAAAGACAAAATTTTTAAAAATATAACTTTAGAATAAGACAAATATTCAGAAATATGATCGTTAGAAAAAAAAAAAAAAAAAAATTAAAAATATAAATGTTAGAAGGGATTCCCTTTCCAATCCCTTAAAGCCATATCAACAATAGCATCCCACTTCATCGGCTTACCCTGCTGCAAACACAGGTTCATAACAGCCTTCCACACCCTTTAATTATATTATAAGCTCACACTCAAAGAATAAATGTTCCCTAGTTTCAATATATATAGTGTCTATAGAACAAGCACTTGACATCACCCTTAGCACCCGACATCATAAGCCTATAGCCAGTTGTAAGACAATCTTTAATAGTGAGCCATAAAAAGAAAGCATGGTTTGGGATGGCAATAGATGTCCAAATGAGATTGCTCCATTAATTCTACCCCAGGATGCTTCTCACAAATGGATTCTGTTAGTTTTTTTTTTTTTTTTTTTTATTTACAGTAAGAACCATTTTTTTTTTGTTTTTTTGTTGATCCTAGTGAGTGATTAATCAAATTTTAAAACTTGGGGAACAATTTATCCAAACCTAAAACTATAAAGGACCAAAAATACATTTATCCCCAAGCTTATATGGTTTTGGTCGATGTCAATTAACATCCTGAAAACAGGGTAATAAAAAAAAAAAGGTTCAAGAGATCGAGGGCATGAGAAGTATAGATAAAATCAATTTGAAGAGGTTTCTGGGGATGATGACACCATTTCTTATACTTGTACAAGTTGCAATGGAAGCCAACGATCCTCTCTCTCCCACTTCACTTGATGATAAGGAACAGCAAAAGAAGATCCAAGATGCTTGGAAAAGTGGGCTGAATTTTGCTACGAACGCTTCAAAACTGACGCGGGATTTGAACTTTGTTTTCCCAATATTACAGCAACGAAATGTGATCTCTCAGAGAATATCGAAGAAGACAGTAGGATCTTCAGGAAAATGGCTGCGCGCAGGAAAGATGAAAATTTTCACTAAATTATGCATGATTTTCAGAAAAATTTTATGTTTATGTATTTCAGACTTTTTAAACATACTAGTTGAGGAAGCACGTGCTAGATTCCCAATATTTGATAATAATAAATTTATCCTCATATTTGATAATAATAAATGTCAGATTTAGTATTAAAAACTTAATATCTTACCAAAAAAAAAAAAAAAAGGTAAAGTTAATATTTAATTAATATCCAGATCTTTATACTAGCGCATATTTAAATTCTTATACAAAAGAATTGATAGTATAACATTACATGTTTATTAGCATTATATCTGAAACAGTAAGACTGAAAAGGGTACTCTACTTCTCAAATGCAATATCATCCAGAAAACTAAAAAGAAGTTAAGGACCATTAAAAAGATGCAGCAATAACTGCTACACATATATCTTGCTTTTTTAAAAATATACATTTTCTTAATTTTAACACGAAAAAAAACCATTTAAAGATAATAAGCATGCACACAAGCTTATTTTTCATTTCCAACTCTATTAATTCTATCATCGGAATAAAATGTATTTGAATCCTATATTTGATTTTCAGTTAGTACAAATCACTTGCCTAACCGTGAATCTTAGCTAGTAAAACCGTGATACACATAATTTATGCATTTTTGTTGAGAATTGAAAACAAAAGAGAATAACCTCTAAAAACGTTTGTAAAATCGTTTCCGCTTATTTTTTTTCCTTTAATCGTCTATTCTGTTTGATACAATAAGATATTTTGAAAATGACTTTTACTTCATTATACTCATTACAATTCTTGACAGATATTTAAGAATTTAATACCTCATGCCTTACAATCTATAAAGGGTATAATAGTAATTTTATGGTGCACAAGAAAAATTGGGCAAGTAGATTTTCTGCTGAAGGATAGAGAAGGGTTTGTTTGGGTGTTCNCGTGATACACATAATTTATGCATTTTTGTTGAGAATTGAAAACAAAAGAGAATAACCTCTAAAAACGTTTGTAAAATCGTTTCCGCTTATTTTTTTTCCTTTAATCGTCTATTCTGTTTGATACAATAAGATATTTTGAAAATGACTTTTACTTCATTATACTCATTACAATTCTTGACAGATATTTAAGAATTTAATACCTCATGCCTTACAATCTATAAAGGGTATAATAGTAATTTTATGGTGCACAAGAAAAATTGGGCAAGTAGATTTTCTGCTGAAGGATAGAGAAGGGTTTGTTTGGGTGTTCGATTTTTTTCGATTCTATTCAATTTTATTCAAAATTGTGAATTTTGATGAATGAGAAAAAAATTGAACTATGTTTGAATGTTTATAGAATAATAAATAAAATTGAGAAAGGATGTTTGAGTATTATTATTTTATTTTTTTTGGTATCTTTTTGCTGAATTAAATGTCCTGTAGTGTTTTCTTATATAAAAAAAAATGGTGTAGTGTTTAGGGGTTTAACCAGAGTTTCACTAGCCCTTGCAAAATCTCACCACCAAAAGAGAAGAGAAGAGTCATAACTCAAAGAAAACATCTATTTTTCATTAATCATAATTTATTATATAAGAGTATAAAAAAAATTCTAAAATAGATTCTGACAGAAATTCTAACTCTAAATTGACTGACTTTGAGCCAAGCCAGTTATTGATTATAAAAAAATACAATTCTTAAAAATAATTCAAATCCTAATTTGACGGCCAAACCTATTATTGAATTACTAACTTTTAAAAATACTAATGACCCTAATAATTAATAAAATTTAAATAAATTTAAAGACTCAATATTCTTTTTTTACTCCACATCATTCTCCCTTTTTTTTTTTTTTTTTTTAGTAGTATTATTCTCTCCTTACTAAAACAAAACTCATCCTCGAGTTTAAAATAGGGCTAGCAAAACGGGTTGGCGAGTCGGGTTCAGGTCAACCCACTTGACCCGCTAATCCGTTTAGATAAACACGAACACGACCCGTTTATTAAACGGGTCGACACGACACGACCCGTCAACCCGTTTAGTTGATGGGTCGTGCCTTCCAGGTCGAGTAACCCGACTCGCAAATCAGCCACACCACACACACGAGTCACACGACACACCCACACTGCCACACAAACGTACAGACCCACAGGCCACAGTCCCACGACTCCCACCGCTCCCACAGAGATTCAGAGAGATTAGGTTGAAAGAGAGAGATACCTCCGGGGATACCACTGGAGACGCACGAGACGGAGGGAGATCGAGCGGCTTGCGGCCGTGTGACGGTGTGAGAGAGAGGGAGATCAAGCGGCATGAAGGATCGGGACTCAGGAGATCATGAAAGCCGAGACCCGAGAATGGCATGGAGGATCGGAGCTAAAGGTGCCGCTGGAGCCTGGAGGACCGGTAGGGGTTCTGCCGATAGGTGCGAGGGGTTGGAGTCCTTAGGGAGTCGGGGACGATTGATGACGGCGGCGTCACAGCGAGACCGAGAGAGAGGGAGAGGGGGACACCGCCGGCGCCGGAGAAGATCGACGGAGACAGTGAGAGAAAGAGAGGGAGATTGAGAGAGTGAGAGAGCTGAGAGTTGAATGTCTGATAACTCTGATTTGTGAAATAGAAACGGCGAAACCAAACCGGTGCATTTCGGTTTCACCTTTTTTTTTTTTGGTTAACGAGTTACCGGGTCACCCGGCGGGTTGACCCGTCTGACTCGTTAATTAAACGGGTTGACCCGTTTGACCCGGTAAGCCGTTAAGCCAAACTCAAACCCAGTTTTTTCGTGTCGGGTTCGCGGGTTGTGTAAAAAGTTGTCACCTTTAATTTAAAACATGAGAATATAGGCGGAGAATACGTCAATATAAACCTAATTTGCCAATTTTAAGATAGCCCTCCCTTTTATTTTTGAACTTGCTGCTAAATATGGGCTCTGCGGCATAAATAATGAACCGTTGCTATAAAGAGGCCCAATAGATTTGTTTTTTTTTTTTTTTTTTTGTTATCTTGAGTCTTGCGCTGAATCCCACCTTCTATTTTGACCCATTGACTAAAGCCTTCTCACAAAAAGCGTCCTTTGTTTTGCCTTTTTTTGTTTTTTTCTTTGATTCCTTCCTCTCGCATCACAGTAACATAGTGAGATCCAAGGGCCTTGAGTGCGGCTGCGCATGGTGGAGAAACGATCGGCACTCCGTGGTGAAACCAACGAGGTTGGAAGAGACGCGCGACAGTACCGGCATGGTGGTTGGCAGTGAGGCAGAGATCGGCATTGTAGGCTTTTGCAGTGATGCCGGCATCGGGTTCCATGGGTCGCGCAACAGGGAGGCAGCACGGCGGTGGAACGTGAGCTGGTGGTTCCATGGCAGCGGCTGAAAGGTCCGTGGCGAGGGCTGATTCCGGCGCAGTGGTGCTTCGGATTTGGATGGCGGCGACATGGTGGCTCTCTGTGGCTGGTCTTTCATGCTCAGTTTCCGGTTGGGGGGTTTGGATTGGGGGTTGTGGAACGATTTGAAGATGGAAATTTTGGTTGTTTGTTTGGGGCTGTGAAACGATTGTGGTCTGTGTTTTGGGTATTGACAATGGGTGGGATTTGTTCTGTTTTGGGTTTTGAATGTGCTGGAAGAAGAGGAGGAGGAAAGAAAGAGGGGTGAAATAATAGAAGGTTAAAATAGTAATTTGACTTCAAACAAAATTTTACTATTCCCGTGGGCCGTGGCTTCTGCTCTTTTTTATAGCTTTTAAAGGTATAGATATATCTTTCCCCTTTTCTCCTTCTCCCCTTTCCTGATATATCTTATCGAGGAAATAATTTTTGACGAATAATCACTACAAGACTTGCACATGCAATTTTCTACTTGGATTTCAAGTATATCAACTTTTTTTTTTTTAACAGAGAAAAATATAAAAAAGCTACCTAACTAATTTATTTTTTCAGTAAAGATATATAAAGTAGTAAGTGTGACAGTTTGACACATTAAATTATTTATATATGACAAAAATGTTACTTTTCAAATTATATTCCTATAATGCTCTTATTTTATTAAAAAAAAACACTAAACTAAACTAAATGAATTTTTTTAAAAACAAAAACAATAAAAAAGAACAAAACCAAAAGAGTAGATCAGCCACCTCCAAAGCTATGGAGGGGTAGCTTGCAACCATCCACATGCTAGGGGGGTTTGAGGGGGGCAAACCACCTTAAAAACCTTCATGCCCTATAAATAGAGATAGAATTATCCTTTGTTTTGGTTGTCCACCATAAAATAATAATAATAATAATAATAATATGGTTAAATATATTTTAGTTTTCTCAATTGATCACAATTATTTTTGATAAAGTCTCATGAACTGATAGTTGTAATACTTAAATACATTAAACTACCATTTTATGTCTTGTCGTCTATTTGGATTGAAAAAATGGTCACGGGCCACATACGTGACCATTTTTCTGTCATTCTTCCTATAATACCCTTCATTTATTTAAAATCAAAACAATTGAATAATAAAAAAAAATTAAAAAAATGCATTAAAACCAAAATAATAATAATAATAATAATAAATTTAGGGTAAATATATGATAAAATCTCTGGATAAAAGCATCAATTGAAATAGATCTCACTTTTTGATTTTAAAAAATTTGGTCCATAGATATTCACAAATTTGCAATCCATAAGTCAATTGGGCTGCGGCTAGCCACCTCCATGATAATTGGAGATAGTTATATATAGATCAATCATCTTATTTAATTAAATAAGTTAAACCCTTTCATTATGCCATGCTAATTTCATGTTAAGTCGTGGGTCGTAGCTTAAAGGTCCCCAATAGAATATATTCATTGGTTGCTGGTTTATATGTTCCCGCATGCGCGCACCTCGTTTGTAACCAATATTTCAACTATTTGGCATCAGGGTATGTTACGTTGTTCTCAACTTTGCAGCAAAATAAGAATATTCGAAATCCTTAAAGGTGAGAAACAGAAGAGCAACGATATATAATATATATATATATTGGTAAGAATTGATGATTCATGCATGGTGGAATATTACATCGCCCACCAGATATGGAAATTTGTTCGCTGAAATTACTCTCCCTTATGAGAAATAGTCACATGATGGAGCAAGGAGAGGAGTATTTCCTCATTAGTTAGGTTGGGTAATTTGGGACGGAGAAAGCAGGCATACCACCCGCATACACAACCTCAATTTTTTTCTCGTCTTTTCTTGTCTTCCGCCACGCTTACTATTTCTGCATGCCCCACTTTCTTCCGGATCTTCGTTGTAAGTTTCACGGTATCAATATTCTCCCCTTTCACCTCTATTTGTTCCTTGTCCTGCCCTTTCAAAGATGCTGCTTCCACCCCTGCAAATGGAAAATATAATTAATAAAACTATATTTATATATATATATAGGGTCCCAAAATGATGAACAACATATATATTGTTACCTGGAACGCTAACTGCAATCTTCATGGCTTTGGTGCGGGCATCCTGTCCAGCCATAGTACAGAAAAAAGACTTCTGCCCATCCATGGACACCTTGAGCACCACAATTTGCTGCAAAAGAATTTCAATTAGGGAAAAAAAAAAGCTTTCTTTATTTTTGATTCACTAATACTATTAAGTAAAACAAATAAAGCCATTTCTATACCTTCATGGTACTGGTTTGTGGGATCGATGTGAGGATGATATATATGATTATGGACCGACAGTCTCTAATCAGGTTGGGCGAGAGATGTAGAGGAGAATTATTGTTGTTGTAGTTGGTCGTTTGGCATACGTGTTCTATTTATAGGCCTTGGAGGCGCGACTCCCAACACTTGCTGGGGAATTTCTCAAGTCAACAAGTCGTAAAAGGCCGCAGCCATCTACTAGCTCTCACTCATCTACTCCAACTTTGTCGCTATGCTTTTGCATACTAATTAATTCGTAATCATCGCTTCACTCTGACTTCCGCACACCATGTTAATTATCCCAATAAAAAATAAGAAAAAATATTTTTTTTAATAAAAAACAGGTTCAGGCTTATTTCATCCCTATTTCATAACCTTAGAGAAAAAAAAAATGGGGATCAAATAAATTTAAGCATGTTTTTTAATGAAAAAAGTTGATTTTTTTTATTTTTTTTAATTTTTTTTCGTCCAAAACGGACTCTAGGCGTCCCATCTGTGTGACGGACGCCTAGCAGGACTCGGATGTTAATATATAGTCTTTTTATGAGTCCTGCTAGTCTTGTTTATGTTAATATATGTTAATATATAGTCTTTTTTTCTATTGAAAACGGACGGCTAGCGTCCGTTTTCAATAGAAAAAAACAAATAAAAAATAAAAAAAATACTTTTTTGCTTAAAAAACATGCTTAAACTTGTTCAATTCCTATTTTATTTTTTCAAAGATTATGAAATGTGGATGAAATAAGCCTGAACCTGTTTTTTGTTCAAAAAAAATTTTTTCTTATTTTTATTGGAATAAAAAATAAGAAAAAAATTTTTTGAACAAAAAACAGGTTCAGGCTTATTTCATCCACATTTCATAATCTTTAAAAAAAAATAAAATAGGAATTGGACAAGTTTAAGCATATTTTTTAAGTAAAAAAAATAATTTTTTTATTTTTTATTTTTTTTAAATAATAAAACGGATGATTTAGACGGACGTAAATCACTACTCCTTGTTTATTATTGTGCAATACATGAATGCATGAATAATATACATAAATTGATTGGTGTGGGTCTTGTCGTAGCACAGGTCATCGATCATCTTCATCCAGGCCCGCACCATCGTAGATGATTATAAAGTTACTTTTTAATCACAAAAAAAAAAAAAATAATAAATAAATAAAGCTGACTGTTTCTATATAAAAGCGACTTTCTGTTAACCAATAAAAGGATATGAAGCGACTTTTTCTATGACTGATAATTTTTCTTTTTTATTTTTTAATGATGGACTAACCAAGTATGAACACAAATTAAAAACGTGAAGACAAATTAGGCCTATCAATTCTTATAATTGGAAATAAAAATACATATATATATAAACAATGCAAATTAATTGTGAAGATTAATTGTTGATGTTAAAAGGTCGTCTGCTTTCCTAGGACGCGTCATATTAGTTTGGTTGTGGGGGCTGTGCTACAAAGACCATCCACTTGTCTTTGACGGATTAACACAGTTAGTCCGTTGACTCGTGAGTCAACCGGGCTTAACTCACATTGAGTCAGATATTCAATAACATCCAGAAGGATCAAACCAAGATTTTTCAAAAAAAGACTCCTGCCGTACTACGCGTAATGAAATTATTTATACTTCTATGACCCCTTAAATAACATTTTCCTGGAAGGGAGAGCACCATAAAAAAGCCAAGACATTGGGGCCCTTTGAACTCCCATTGTCATGCCCCCCGATCAACGCCAATTTATGGAGAGCGACCTAAACCTACCAGTAACGGGTTGATAGAATGAGTAATGAGATTTTTTTTGTTTTTTTTTAATCCAATCACTCATTTTATTCGTAGAGAAAAATCTTAAACACCAAGTTCAGTAATTACAATATTAGAAATGTTATGTGGGGCATTCTTAATATAAATCATTTTTCTAATAAAAGAGAGAGCAAGCTTTGCAAGACTATGCACAATATTATTTGCCTCTCGACGAACGTGGAACACTTTCCATTGTTGAAAAGATGTCATAATACTACGGACATCATTAATAATCTAGCCATAGGAATATCAAATTTTACCAACTTTTCGTAAGGCGAGTACCACTTGAAGCACATCTCATATCAAAATTATCTGCTACCACCCCATCTCTTTGACAAACATTATCACCGTAAGAGCAGCAACAAATTCAGTAACAGCAAGATTAATAATGTTTCCATTTGGAGAATGCAATGTGGCCAACACCTCCACCATAGAATTCCAAACGATTCCACTCATACCCATTTTTTGAGGATGCTTATCAAAGGAAAAATACAAAATTAGCCCATGTAGTTAGCCTAAATTACAGATTACTCCCTGTGATATAAGAAAAAACTCAAAAGTTTCTGTGATTGACCAAAATAACAAATAACTTCCTGAAGCTTCTGTTAGTCATTTTAACAAAAACCGTTAATCTACCACGTCAGACCAATAGGAACACGACACGTGGCATTTCTAATAAAAAAATATTATTAATTTTTTAAAAAAAAAACTCATAAATTAAATTTAAAAAAAATTAAAAGAAAAAAAAGCCCCCCTTTCATTTTCATTTTTCTTTTTTTTTAAAACAAAAAAAAATTAATTTATGAGTTTTTTTAAAAAAAATATATATTAGAAATGCCACGTGTCGCGTTCTTATTGGTCTAATGTGTTAGACTAACGGTTTCTATTAAAATTACTAATAGAAATTTGCTTCAGAGAGTGATTTGTTATTTTGGCCAACCACAGAAATTTTTGAATTTTTTCTTATATCACAAGAAGTAATCTGTAATTTAGGCCAACCACAAGAACCAATTTTATATTTTTTTTCTAATTCCCAATTGACTTTTGCTAACCCTAGCAAGGACCTTCCAGTGATGGTACATAGAAGGTTTGACCCCTCTATTCTCATAGGGTCGTGCTTAGACGGACGTGTAGCGTCCGTTTTAAGAGCAAATTTTTTTTTTTTTTTTTCATTGTCCAAAAGTCCTCACAAGTGTGAGGACTTTCGGACGCTGGACGTCCGTTTAGACGGACGGCCAGCTCTATCCATTCTCATAAGCTTTAATTTGCACAATTTTGTAGTTATAGAGAGAGTAAGTTGTAGAACGAATAAGTTGAATTGTTATACGCTTGTTATACACAACTTTGTAATGTGACAATAAAAATCAATCATTGAATTAATATTTGTCAAACAAAAAAAAAATTATTTTCACTATCACGTCACATCAATTATATGAAAATAGTCATCTATTGAATAGTTCAAGTCACGTAAAATATATGGGTCAATTTGAAAATGGGAAAATGTACATTTTTTCCCCAACCCGGTTGGCCACGCGACTCAGTCAAGCGACTCAAGCTTGACTTAGGCAAAACTCCCCGGTCACCACGGCAATAGGTAACCTTTTCTGGGGGGGACGTTCTTGTTCGTGTTTTTGATATCTCCCTTTAATCAGTAAGCCATTTGATGCTAAGTCCAACATTATTGTGCAAGTCATTATCCAATTAAAAAAAAAAAATCTTATTTTCTTTAAAAAAAAATTATCTATAGTATTTTTGTCATTTTTTGTAGGGAGGATAGACATTTCAATCCCAATAATAATTTGAGAATAATATTAACAGTAATTAAAAGTTTAAAAAGATATTACAAATTACTTGGTATTTTTTGTCATTGAATCTTACTTACCTCCTCATGTTGTTATTATTATTATTATTTATTTTTTTATTTTTTTAATGGTGTTACTGTTAAACGAATTCTGAATGATTTGATTTGATTAGATTTTTTTGAAGTTATTGGTGCTTTACCATAGATTTGTGTAAGTATTATTACTAGTCTTAGGCAAAGGACTAGTGCTGGATGTTCGTTTAAAGCGATTTTTGGACAATGACATAAAAAATAAAAAATAAAACATTTGTGATAAAAATGGACACTATTGACTCTTGGCAAAGAGTTTTTGTAAAACTTCTAAAAAAGTTATATCAAAATATTTTAATTTTTTATATTTTATTAATTTTTTTTTAATAATTTTTATATCACATCAAATTTTTTTATTATTATTTAAATAAAAAACTCACAAAAAATAAAATTTTTTCACTTTTTCATATAAAAATTTACAACGTTCTTTCTACTTTATATCATATAAATAATTTCTTATTACCATCCAAACTCCAAACCAATCCAACCCTTTGTCAAAACATACCCTTACTTATTTTGGTGAGAAAATTTAGTGAAAATGCACACATTTCAAAAAAAAAAATAAAAAAAAAATCCTAAGGACTCATTATTTTAACTAAAACATTTTGGTGAGCACTGTTCGTTCACAAAATGATAAAAATATCATTAAACCTTAGTTTTCTCTCTCTCTCCATTTTATTTTTATTTTTCGTTTCATTTTGTTTTTCTCTCGACACATACACACAACACTTCTTTTCTTTCTTGCTCTGTGATACACCGGACACACACAACACTCATATGCCAAACCATACATTTCATGTATATTTTGTTTATTTATATTTTAATTTTATATGACCTTTAAGAAAACACAAATATTAAAAAATATGGCCGTTAAGATAAGATAAATATTAAAAAATATGACAGTTAGAAACATACAAATTTTTTAAAATATAACAGTTAGAATAAGATAAATATTCATAAATATGACCATTAGGAAAAAAACAAATATTCAAAAATATAAAGTTAGAAGAAAAAATAAAGAAATCTTTGAAAAAGAATATTGAAATAGAATAATGAAAGTTGATAGCTAAAATCGTGAAGCTGCTGGGGTACTTTAAAAAAGTGGATGGCTAAAATAGAAAAAATAATTTTTAGCCAAAATGGCTGATAAAATTTGGTGAGGCTAGTTAGTTGTTACTATTATATTTAAATGTAATTGTTTAATAATAGTAAGTAAAGAGTGTCATGTGGACTATCACATAAGTTTGTAAAGAACTAATAAAAGTTAGGACAAAATATACTTTACCTCCCCGAAGTATCTCGGCATTTGCGTTTTAGACTCTAATGTTCAAAAAGTGACAATTAACCCCCTCGAAACATCTCACGTTAGCAAAAAATACCCTTCATCCATTTTGTTTTCTTTGGACAGAAACCAAGTCACATGTCACGCACGTGACTTTTTTTTTGTCCAAACTTCCGAAATTACCTTTAGGAGGGCAAAGTATCAATTTTTTTTTAAAAAAAATAATAGTAAAAAAAAATAGTGAATGTCGATTGTTAGTGGAGGGGGTGGCTCACTGCCACCCCCGACAACCTTTAGGGTGGCTCTCGGGTCACCCAAGAGTTGGTGGTGGCCACGTAAAACATGGCCACCTCTAAGGATGCTGGGAGTGGCCGCGTGTCACCCCTAGCCCAAATCTAGGGTGGCGTGCACCATAAGAGAGTCGCCCAACTTGTTTTGCTTTGTCCTCTCTCCTAAAACCCTTTGAAACTTAACACTCTTCTGCTGCCTTGGGAAGAAGAGGGAATCTCTCCCTCTATTCTCCCCTTCTCTTCCCGCCTCTTCGAAGGCACCAACCGCATCTTTGGAGGCCATATTCATCTCTCAAGAGGCTTTATCCCTACACAGCAGCCTTGCCGACTCACCCCTCCACCACAAGATGGCTGGTTTCCACATCCTCTCGCCGCTCTCAAACTCAAATTTTTTTTTGTTTTTGTTTTTTCTTTGAGTTTTTGGATTTGGATTTTTTTTTTTTTTAAAAAAAAAAAACCAAATCTATCAACTTTAAAGAGTTTCACCACCTTACGTGCCCCTCCACCGTGTTCCTGGACTTCCCTGCCTCTTTCTACCACAAGGTACGCTGCCGTCTAAGTAACACGCACCGAAGAATGCACAACGCGCGCCAACGCATGCACAACTTTACATCACACGTGCTCCTATCCTTCGCCCGCCACCGCCTTAGCTAGTTCTTTGTGGTGGTTTCTGCTCTTTCGATACCTACTGCCGGCACGTGTTGTTCACGCTTCAGTGAGAGGTTCATCTACACTGGCCAGCCTCCACTCACACAACGCCTCCCTCCGTCCCGTCATCCACCAGTGGATCTGCTCCGTGCATTTATTTTCTGTTATTTATATTTCTGCTGTATTTTTTTTTCCTGTATTGTGATGAGTTATTGCTTTCAACTTAAACCGAACCGGTTGGGTCTCAGACTCATAATCTGTAATGAAGACCTCGTTTCCGCTTCTCTTGGTTTGTTCGGTTTCCTTAGAAGTCGGGGTAGATCAAACTTTCTTAGTCTGTTTGGCTTCCTTGGAAGTCAGACTAGATCTGAGTTTTTAAGGATTTTCGAACTCCTGATGGTTTTATCCATCTTAGTGGCCCGCAGCTTTCATTGGCTGCATTCCCAAGTGACTTCCACCTTCTTAAGTTTTCTCATGTTCTATGAGATGCTAGTTGTCTCTTTGGGTTGGATTTTTTGTTCTATTTCTCTGTACTATATTCTTGTTGGAATGAATGAATGAACTTAAAAAAAAAAAAAAGAAAAAAAAAAAAAACTTGGGAATTTTATGGTGAGGCTTTTGATAATCCAACTCTATATGGAGTATAGTGGGAGCTGTTCAATATCTCCCAATCACACGACTAGATAGATGTGTCATTTGCTATCAATAGGGTTTGTCAATACATGCATGCAACGTCACACTCAATCCCATTGGGAAGGTGTGAAGCGTATTTATCATTATCTAAAACATACAATCAATTATGGTTTACTTATCAAGAAGTCTTTCTCAGTCTTTTTTTTTTTTTCTGAGATAATCTTCCTCAGTCTATTTAATTTCCTTCTCTGAAGCAGATTTGGCAGGCTACTTGATGATTCTCGATCAACATCGAATATTGTATATTGCTTGGCTCAAATTTAATTTTTTGGTCTTCCAAGAAAACACAAACTGTTTTTGCTCCAGCACGGAGGCAATACCGTGCTATTGCTAATGTTGCGAAACTTGTTTGGATATAATCTCCTCTTTGTGAGCTTAAAAAAAAATTAAATAAAATATAAAACTATAAATATATAAAATAAAAAAATAAAAAAAATGGAAAAACAAGGTGAGCCACCTCCTTCAGCAAAATGGGAGGTGGGCCAAGCATATATGGGCCAAACAAGGAGGGCATGAAAGTCTCCGTCACGGCCTCACCTACCAACAATATCTTCTTTAGAGCACTGGTGCTTTATCCATATGTCTTTCCCAAAGGATAAACCAGAATTGAGCAAATTACTACTGCTGATTACTACTTTATAGAAAGTGTAAACGAATAAAAATGAGAGAAAGCTCATAATTTCTTTAGATATTTCCAAAAAAGATTAATTCCTTTGTCCAATAAAGTAGAATCTGATTAACGCGAGGGCTGTCGACTATAATTTCTGTTTGTGTAAGTCATAATCTTGTTGCTCTTCATCCTCGGCCTCCTCAAAGGTTTCATTCTCTATAACCTAATTTGCAGTCATGTATTTATGTATAACACCTTCTTTATTTATTTCTTCTTTTTGTTTTTTATGTATTAATTTATGATTAATATATATATATATATCGATGAAATGCATTAGTTGAATGGATTTTATTAGAGCACACACATCAACAACCAATGCGAAACAGAATGAAGATGGTCAACAATCCAGTGATGGTCAATAACCCAATCCCAAGGATCATGGGAAATCATCTAACTGAAAGATAGTCGTATAGCTCAAATATCTCTCGGCACTTTTATAGAAGATACACTTGTTTATAACAACTCTTGTAACAGATTGATCTATAAAATAATAGAAGCAAACCCATTCAGTGGTGTGGAAGCCAAATCATTTATTGTGGTGTTATTTGTCTCTTTAGATTTGTCATCTTGTTGGGCCGGTTGTAGTAGGCATCATATTGATTGGAAACTCAGCAGTTATACTTGGGCTATGGACTGCACATTTTGTATGGACTTATTACGGTGTGGCAAAGTATGTGTATGCTTGTTCACAACCCACTTCCCAAGTTCATGTTATGTTTTCATGCCATGTGATTCTGACTGGTTACCGTTAGAACCATTTTTTTTTGTTTTTTTGTTGATCCTAGTGAGTGATTAATCAAATTTTAAAACTTGGGGAACAATTTATCAAAACCTCAAACTATAAGGACCAAAAATACATTTATCCCTCAAGCTTATATGGTTTTGATGTCAATTAACATCCTGAAAACAGGGGAAAAAAAAAAGGTTCAAGAGATTGAGGGCATGAGAAGTATAGATAAAATCGATTTGAAGAGGTTTCTGGGGATGATGACACTGTTTCTTATACTTGTACAAGTTGCAATGGAAGCCAACGATCCTCTCTCTCCCACTTCACTTGATGATAAGGAACAGCCAAAAGAAGATCCAGGATGCTTGGAAAAGTGGGCTGAATTTTGCTACGAACGCTTCAAAACTGACGCAGGATTTGAACTTTGTTTTTCCATTATTACAACAACGAAATGTGATCTCCCAGAGAATATCGAAGAAGAAAGTAGGATCTTCAGGAAAATGGCTGAGCGCAGGAAAGATGAAAATTTTCACTAAATTATGCATGATTTTCAGAACAGAGAGAGGATATGAGCTTCGTCTTACCATCTCTGCAACAATAAAATGTGGTTTCGATCTCCCTAAGTTTGTGAAAGCAAATAATAAGATCAGTTGGACATATGGGCGAAAAAAATTCCTTGAAAGGAGGCAAGCGTTGTTGATTGTGAAATGTTCACGAGGACCAATACAGCGTGTTTATGTTTATGTATTTCAGACTTTTTAAACATACTAGTTGATCGAGGAGGCACGTGCTAGATTCCCAATATTTGATAATAATAAATGTCAGATTTAGCATTAAAAACTTAATATTTTACCAAAGAAAAAAAGAAAAAGGTAAAGTTAATATTTAATTAATATCTAGATCTTTATACTAGCGCATATTTAAATTCTTATATAAAAGAACGGATAGTATAACATTACATGTTTATTAGCATTATATCTGAAACAACAAGACTGAAAATGGTACTCTACTTCTCAAATGCAATATCATCCAGAAAACTAAAAAGAAGTTAAAGACCATTAAGAAGATGCAGCAATAACTGCTACACATATCTCTTGCTTTTTTTTTTTAATATACATTTTCTTAATTTTAACAAGGAAAAAAACCAATTAAAGATAATAAGCATGCACACAAGCTTATTTTTCAATTCCAACTCTATTAATTCTATCATCGGAATCAAATGTATTGCAATCATATATTTGATTTCCAGTTAGTATAAATCACTTGCCTAACCATGAATCCTAGTAAAACTATGATACACATAATTCATGTATTTTTGTTGAGAATTGAAAACAAAAGAGAATAACCTCTAAAAACGTTTGTAAAATCGTTCCCGCTTCTTTTTTCATTTAATTGTCTATACTGTTTGATACAATAAAATATCTTGAAAATGACTTTTACTTCGTTATACTCATTACAATTCTTGACAAATATTTAAGAATTTAATACCTTATGCCTTTACAACCTATAAAGGGTATAATAGTAATTTTATGGTGCACAAGAAAAATCGAGCAAGTAGATTTTCTGATAAAGGATAGAGAAGGGTTTGTTTGGGTGTTCGATCTTTTTCTATTCTATTCAATTTTATTTAAAATTGTGAATTTCGATGAACGAGAAAAAATTTGAATTATGTTTGAATGTTTAGAGAATAGTAAATAAAATTGAGAAAAGATGTTTGGGTGATTTTTTTATTTTTTATTTTTTTTGGTATCTTTTTGTTGAATTCAATGTCATGTAGTGTTTTCTTATATAAAAAAAAAATGGTGTAGTGTTTACCGGTTGAACTAGAGTCTCACTGGCCCTTGCAGAATCTCACCACCAAAAGAGAAGAGAGGAGTCACAACTCAAAGAAAACATCTGTTTTTCATTAATCATAATATCTTATATAAGAGTACAAAAAAAATTCTTAAATAGATTCTGATAGAAACCCTAATCCTAAATTGACTGACTTTGAGCCAAGCTTGTTATTGATTATAAAAAAAATACAATTCTTAAAAATAATATAATCCTAATTTGACAGCCAAACCTATTATTGAATTACTAACTCTTAAAAATACTAATGACCCTAATAATTAATAAAACTTAAAATTTAAAGACTCAATGTTCTTTTTTTACTCTACATCATTCTCCCCTTATTCGAAAAAAACTCATCCTTGAGTTTAAAACATGAGAATATAGGCGGAGAATACGTCAGTCTAAACCTAATTTGCCAATTTTAAGATGGGCCTCCCTTTTATTTTTGAACTTGCTGCTGAATATGGGCTCTACGGCATAAATAATGAACTGTTGCTATAAAGAGGCCCAATAGTTTTTTTTTTTAATATATATATATTTTATTTTTATCTTGAGTCTTGCGCTGAATCCCACCTTCTATTTTGACCCATTGACTAAAGCCTTCTCACAAAAAGCGTCCTTTGTTTTGCCTTTTTTTTTTTTTTGATTCATTCCTCTCGCACCATGGTAACATAGTGAGATCCAATGGCCTATAATGAAAAACAAAGGAGTGTGTGTTTATGTTTTATTTTCCCAATTGAACTATGGGTCTCTGCATGTATTTATAGGAAATTTTCAAACCAGCTCAATCACTATATGCATTGAGTTTATTACAGAGGAGTCAAATACAAACAAACAAATCTTGTTAACTAATGCCTTAATCTTTGGCAACATTGACCAGAGGATTTGAGCTTGATTGCTTTGACTGAGTTTGAGAATCGGATGCAGTTAGCTTTGGTAGCTTTGATTGATTTCGAGAATTTGATTCAATTGTATGAATATCTCCAATAGGGCCTTGAGCGCGACTGTGCATGGTGGAAAAACAATTGGCGCTGCGCAGTGAAACCATCGAGGTTGGAAGAGACGCACTACAGTATCAGCGTGGTGGTTGGCGGCGAGGTAGAGATCGGCAACGTGGGCTATTGCAGTGATGCCAACGTTGGGTTCCATGGGTCGCGCAATAGGGAGTCAGCGCGGCGGAGGAATGTGAGCTGGTGGTTCCGTGGCGAGGGCTAATTCCGACACAATGGTGCCTCGGATTTGGATGGTGGTGGCATGGTGGCTCTCTGTGGCCGGTCTTTCATGCTCAGTTTCCGGTTTGGGGGTTTGGATTGGGGGTTGTGGAACGATTTGAAGATGAAAATTTTGGTTGTTTGTTTAGGGCTGTGAAACGATTGTGGTCTGTGTTTTGAGTATCAACAGTGGGTGGGATTTGTTCTGTTTTGGGTTTTGAATGTGCTGGAAGAAGAGGAGGAAAGAAAAAGGGGTGACAGAATAGAAAGTTAAAATAGTAATTTGACTTCAAACAAAATTTTACTATTCTTGTGGGCGGTGGCTTCTGCTCTTTTTTATAGCTTTTAAAAGTATAGATATATCTTTCCCCTTTTCCCTGATGTATCTCAAAAAAAGCATAGATATATATTATCGAAGAAATAATTTTTCTTTAATGTTTAACGTCTTTGTTTTTGTAACTTTTTGACGAATAATCACTAAAAGACTTGCACATGCAATTTTCTACTTGGATTTCAGGTATATCAATTTTTTTATTAAAAAAAATAATAAATAAATAAAAAGGAAAAATATAAAAAGGCTACCTAACTAATTGGTTTTTTCAATAAAGCTCTATAAAGTAGTAAGTGTGATAGTTTGACACATCAAACTATTCATATGTGACAAAAATGTCACTTTTTAAATTATATTCCTATAATGCTCTTATTTTATTAAAAAAAAAAATAAACTAAACTAAACTAAATGAATTTTTTTAAAACAAAAAAACAAAACCGAAAGGGTAGCCGATCCACCACCCACAAAGCTTTGGAGGGTGGCTCGTGGCCACCTCAAGCTAAGGGGGGTGGCTCGCGACCATCCACATGCTAAGGGGAGTTGAGAGGGGCAAACTACCTTAAAAACCTTCATGCCCTATAAATAGAGATAGAATTATCCTTTGTTTTGGTTGTCCACCATAAAATAAAAATAATAAGAATATGGTTAATATATTTTAGTCCTTTCAACTGACAGTTATTTTTTATAAAGTCTCACGAACTAATGCTGTGATACTTTTTTTTTTTTAATCCAATCAATCACTTAATTCATATATGAGTAAAACTTAACCATAACATTCAGCACATACAATTTCAGAGACCCCCAGGGGGCATCCTTTATGTGTATTATATCATCAATTACAGAGATAGCAAGTCTATGAGCAACCTCATTCGCCTCACGTTGGATATGGGAAACCTCCCAATGTTGTAAAGAATGTAGAACAATATGGATATCATCAATAATCTAACCAAAGTGGCACCAATTTTTGCCTTCTTGTCTCAAGGCCTTAACCACCTATAATGCATCCCCTTCTAGATGAATCTTTTGCCACACCATTTCTTTAGCAAAAGTGACCGTCTGTAAAGCAGCAAAAGATTCAGCCACCACTGGAACAATAACTTAGTTTTAAAAGTTTGCAAGGTAACCAAAACTTCCTCATAGGATCCCAAATAACTATACCAATGCCCATCTGGTGGTTAAGCTTATCAACCGCAGCATCTCAATTTACCTTTACAAGCCCACTAGAAGCTGGTACCCATTGCAAGGCAACCATAGGACAAATCCTGCTGAGTTCAGGTAATTTCACTTGAGCTTCTTGGAACTGTATAAAAGAATCAACTGACTTCTGAACAAGCTGGGTAGGATGACAGAACTCATCGCCATGGACTAAGGAATTTCTTCTGAACCAAAGATGACGAGCAACCACGACCATAACCTCCAAGTCCTCCAGAGACACAATAGCACGAATAGTATCAACAATAGAAATGAACTCGGCATCAAGCACACTGCACTTTTGAAGCTTACAGCTACACATACTCCACGCATCTCGAGCAGCTGGGCAATTCCGCAAGACAAGTGCCATAGTTTCCACTCTGTCTCAGAGATAGGGCAAAAAGGATTAGGCACAATCTTCTTTTTATACAGATTACCTTTTGTTGGGAGAGCATCATAACAAGCTCTCCATATAAATATTTTCACCATATTAGGCACCCCCAATTTCCAAAGGCATTTCCATGTATCGGTATAGTGCCTTGCATATGAGCATTCCCCCTGATCAAACACAGCACAAGAGTTGGCAAGGTGATAGGCATTCCTCACTGTGAAGATACCACTAGCAGTGCACCTCCAAATCTGTTGATCCATACCATGAAGGGAGTTTATAGGAATTTGGCCTATTTTGACAGCCAAATCCATACCAAACACCTCACTAATCAAAGCATTATTCCCCCCAGTGTGTATCCCTGTCAATAATATCAGAGACAACAACGTCTTCAGGAAGACAAATGTCTGGACGATAGACCAAGCAAACAACCTTTGACAGAACCCAACGATCATGAAAAAGCTGAATTTGATCACCGGAGCCCACACGCCACATAAGCCTTTCTTTCAAAAAATCCCTAGATGCCTAAATGCTACACCACATATAAGACGGAGCATGCCCAAGATTAGCATTAAGGATGCCACCAAAAGGGAAATATTTCGCCTTTAAGATCTTAGTTGACAGTGAAACTGGATTCTTAAGAATCTTCGAGCATTGCTTCGCTAATAACGCTTTGTTGAAATTCTCCAAGTCGCGGAAGCCCAAACCCCCAACCTCCTTCGCTAGACCCAACTTGGACCAGTTAACCCAATGAATCTTTGCCTCATTCTTCAGATGCCCCCACCAAAACTTTCTCATCATTGAATTAATCTCATTACATAAGGATTTTAGGAGCTTAAACAAACTTATAGTGTAAGTTGGGATAGCCTGGACCACAGCTTTAAACAAAATTTCCTTATCAGCCTAAGACAAGAACTTAACTTTCCAATTGCTTATATGACTCCATATTCTGTCTTTCACAAATTTGAACGTGCACATCCAAGAACGGCCCACCATGGCAGGCAGACCCAGGTACTTATCAAATGAATGAGTTGGTTGAACACTAGAAAGAGCATAAATTTGAAGGTGGATGGCATTGCACGTATTCTTGCTGAAAAAAATAGAAGTCTTCTCTTTGTTCAACTTTTGACTTGAAGCCCTTTCATAAGTATCTAGCACCACTTGGAGCCGACCCCATTCCAGAATAGATGCCTAACAAAAGAGGAGACTATCATTTGCAAAAAACAAATGATTTAATCTGACTCTCTCCCTGGCAATTGGGACACCAGAAAGCAAACCAGATCTCTCTGCCCTTTGCAATAATGCACTCAGCGCTTCAGCACAAATAATGAAAAGGTAAGGAGAGATGGGATCTCCTTGATGAATACCCCTAGATGGAATGATTCTACCTTAGGGCTCCCCATTAATCAGAATTGAATAAAAGACAAAAGTAATACAACTCATAATCAGCC